>RJWT010009298.1:0-25283 GCA_004365215.1 Cuniculus paca
CTACTATTCTGAAGATAACAAATATTATGGTAGCCAATGCTGTTTCGCTAATATCTTGAAATTCTATATTGGTTACATTGTTCTGCTTTGTTTGTTTTGTTTTATTATGTTTCTACTGTTTTAGTTTGTTGTATTTTGTTTGATTTTACTTATCCCTGATGGTATGGGCAGGTATACTGCAGATAACAAGAGCCATTATGGTAGCCTTATCGATTGCTTTGTTTTTTTTTTTTTTAACACTGTTTCAAAGTCATGTTCCATGTTCATTGCTTTGTTTTGATTGACCTTACTCTGTTTTGTTTTGTTTGGTTGTATTCTTTTCAAAAAAAAAAATCGCCTGCTTCGAGGGAGAAACCAGCACAGGAGATCTGAGGAACAGATACCTTATTCCAAAAACCCATTTCCATGAAAAGACCCAGCACTTCCCAGAACCAACAAGTCAGTAAAGCCCAGTATGTTGAAGCAATGGTCCAAATCAAGCCACAGGACTCAAGGACGGAAGTGGTGCAACACCATAGCCTTCAACGAACTCCATGTGGCCAGGCAGGGTCCACCATCGCCACAGCCTGCTCTGCTGAAGCTGTCTACCTAGGATGGCAAAACCCTGCTCGTGGTCTCACTGCAGCTTCCCAGCAGGTGTCTTGAAACCTCACCAGGTCTTTTGGCACCAACCACTCCGCTGCGCTTGTGTACGCTACACCTAAAAAAAGACTGCAAACAACTGGGCCTCTGAGTGGGGACCTCTTACAATACCAAGAGTCCTGGGCCTTTGCCCGGGAGGCCATTGCTGCCCTCGCCCAGCACAACCGTCCAGCTCTCACTGACCCGCTACCCTCGCCAAAGCCGAGCATCCCAGAGGAGCTGGCAGAAGGGCGCCTGGGGCTGCCAAGATGCTCCGGGGCTGCCAGGGCGACTGGCTGGCCGGCGCCTGCTCCCAGCATGTAGTGCGGCTGCGTTGCTGAAGAGAGACCCTGCGGGCAGCGGCTTAGTGGATGCCAGCAGCGATCGCTCTGCTGGAGAAGGCGGCCGAAGTTCTGCTGGCACTGCCTCCGTGGTCACTAATGAACAATGAGAGCTTGCAGAGCACATGTTCTTGTGGTCCTTCATGCTTTGGAAGTAACGGTGACACAGAGGTGAAGAAGCTTTGAAAGCTGCGAAGGGCGATTAGCTGCCACCTGCCTGAAGGTGTCTTCTGAGAGGAGCTAACCTCTCTGTGATGCTGGAGCAAAGTCACTGGATTCAAAAACAGAACAGAAACTAGAAAAGGAGCTATGGTCCTTTCCGAGCTGCCACCGCCATCGTGCAGGCAGTGTCCAAGAGTGGATTCTTTTGGGAAAAGGCAGCATTGAGTCCCTGCGAACTTTCCTTTTAACCTATGTCTTACAAAAGCCCAACCTCTGGTATCAATGCCAGTAATTGAAAAGTGAGAATCATTAAATAAATCGATTACAAATGCAATTTTCATGAAATCAGCCAGTCGACAAGTAGTGGCAACCCCTCTGTACAAACACTGGCCAGTTCTATTCTAACTGCATTATCGAATGAATTCTCAAGTTCAAGTAAGACTAGCAACACTGAGTACCGAATTCCATGGTAATTGCAGAACACTTTTTCAGGATGATCTTTGTCAGAGCTTCATGTTGACTGTTCTGCAATTCAGGAGGCAGGAAAACGTCAACTTGCAGATGTCACTGAGTTTCAGCATTACCTTGCATTCACCAATCAAGTCGCAAACTGGAACTTCCTTCCTTTAAACTATACCCTTTCAACAACTGATTAGTTAGTTACGGTAATTTTTACAAATAACTTAATTATGGCTCAAGTCATTTTATTTATATTTACAGGTTTTGTAAAGCATGTTGTTGGTTTTTTAATGGAATTTTATTTTATAACCCCACAGTGCAGTGGACTATGTAGAAGATTTAAAACTGCATTTACTGCTTGGTAGAAGATGGCTGAATATATGAACACTTTTGGTGCCTCTTGTTAGGAAGAGTAGTATTCTGTGGGAAAGAAAATGAAAAAAAATGAAAAATACATTTTTATGAAGAAATTGAACCATTTTCTCCTTGAATATATAATTACAATGGATTTTTTGAATGACTTTTCTTCAAGCTAGTGTTTAATCCTCGTGGACGTTGTTTAAGTATAGATAATAGGTCAGTAAATATTTTTTCCTCAAAGTCCTTTACAAACATAAAAAGATATGGCCAGGCATGGTGGCACATGCTGGTATTCCCAGCACTTGGGATGCTGAGGCAGGAGGATTGCCGTGAGTTCAGGGCCAGCCTGAACTACACAGCAAGACCTTGTCTGGGAAAAATATATGTATATATATACCTGAAAATTTCAGTTTTAGGAAATTATTTTTACAAAAATTTATTTATTTTATTTATACAATTTATTTATTTATTTATTTATACAAAAATTTCAGTTTTAGGAAATTATTTATACAAAATAAATTTAAATGCATTATAGATGCATATATTTGCATTTTTAAATCACCTAAACTGGAGACATTTATATTTTAGAAAATAGGTCTCTAAGGTTCATGACTTGCTATCTAGAGCATCTTCCTGTTGATAGATTTAAGCAGTAGTACACTGTGTAGTAGCTTCCCACAGTGGAGCATACTTAAGTCAGACAGGCCTGGCTTGAAGCCTCAGCTGATCTCAAGTAAATTACTGAACATTTTTCAATTGCAACTTTTCCTAAAGCAAAAAACAAGATATGGATTGTGGTGTGAATCAAATAAGACAGTATGTTTAAAACACTCAGAGTTAGATGTTGTTTTTGGAGCTCTTAATAGTGTCCTTGAAAGAAGTAGATCATCATATAACTAGCTATCACATTCTTATTTCTAGATCTAATACCATTCTGTATGATATGGGAAAGTTAATATAACCTGTTCTAGGTTTCTTTAATCAACTCTTTCTTAGGGCTCTGGGAAGGTGACTGTTTAAGAGAAAAAGGGTGATGATAAGGAAATAAGAAATAGATACGAAATCATATTAGGGATTTAAGATCCAAATTTATGATTACAAAAGGGCCAAGAACTGCTACATTTGCATACATAAAGTTTAATTGTAGCTGGCAAAACTGTGAGATTTAATGAGGTGGTTGTAAATTTTCTTTAATTTCCATTTACTGTGTTTAGGTAGCAGAAAACCAGCTGTACAAGGTTGTATGGGTGAAGTTAGTCTCTAACTCTCTGCCTGTGAGTGCTCCAGTATTCTTTCCTGAGGGCAGGCACCATAAGGAGAGGCTTACCATGAGGTTAGTCACTTTCTCTTTTTCTCTCTCTCTTTTTTTTTTTTTTTTTTTGGCTTTAGAATTTTGAGACAGAGTCTTGCTTTGTAGCCCAGGCTGGCCTTGAGTTCACAACAATTCTCCTGCCTTAGCCTCCCCAGAGCTGGGATTACAGGTGTGCACCACCATGCCTGGCATTTGCATGTAATCATCTTTCTCTTCATTACTGTTTCTAAAAGACAGTAAGGCAGAATTTGTTCAGAACGGACCACAGGTAGAAGTTTAGGGATTACTGTAATGGGATCTTATAATTGGGGGATGAGAACAGATCCAACACCCTGCTTTAATTTTCTTATTTTAGTGAAGAGAATAAAAAATGTTGAGAAACTTTAGGATAGATTTTAAAAGCATCTGACCATATCGAGCTATCAAAACATAAAATATATATGGAGACAAAATCAACAAAATTTACATTGCATATATTATACCCAATTTTAAAGTGTCTGTTTTAGAGGAAAATGTAGTTGACAGAGTAACTATTTGGTAAAGGGAAACCGTTTTCAGAGCGTTTAGAAACAAAGTTTGTCTGAAAGATACACACACCAAATATTTTGTAAAGTCCTTAGATAAAAGTTTTGGAAAAACCCATCATCTCAGAATGATAAGCACTACTGCAACATTGCCAAGGATACAATTCCTTGTTTAAAGAAAGCCTTTCTTGATCTTAATAATATTCTTCTGCTTCATGGCTGCTGAATACTTATGTGACCATAGACTGTTGTATATACCACTGACATGCTGACAGAACTCCAACTTATTTTGAGTGAACCAGCTTTAAGAATAAGAAGAAAAAACTTGGTGGTGGCATTAAACTGTGCTAGAATTTTAATGCTAATTAGGAAAATCAATTTCAAGAAACTCAATTCTGACTAATTTCTTATTATGACAATTGTGTGGAGATTATCATTTTATCTGTAGGGAAAGAATTGAATAAATAGGTGGCTTTGTAACATGTAAACAGTATCAAATTTCACATGGTTAAAATGTTTTGATGACTTTTTAAAGATGATACCTTTTACAGTAGATGAGTAACAAGAGGTCTTGTTGGCTTCAGTGGTCTCCCTGATGTGAATTGAAGGCACACACAGAGAACTCCACCAAGCTGGGCAGCTCAGGACCTTGCACAGAACCTGGTAGGGCAACCTCAAGCAGCCAGGGAGCCTGGGCATGCCAAGCGGGGTGTGCTGAAGGCCTGCCCAGTGTACTCCCTACTGTCAGGGAGACTTTGAGCTCCACAGGGGTCCAGTAAGGCCTGCCTAATGACCTCCTCTCAACTGCAGAAAGTCCTTGAAGTAGAGACAGCCATCCTCAACCCAGAAAACAACTGAGACTTTGCATTCACCTGCCACAGGGGAATACAGAAAAATGACAAAACTAAAGAAGAAAGTGCAGTCTCAAACCTCCAGCCCATTCCAAACAAGCCTAAGAGACACAGACATAGAAGAAAGTACAAGCCATACACCTGAAACGTCTGAAATGATAGCAACTGAAGTAAAGAAACAACTCCATGAAGCTGTAAAGGAACTCAGATTAGAAATAATCTCCCAAAAACAAAAAATGGTAAATGTAATGAAAGAAGTGTTGAACACATCTAATGAAGACATAGCTTAAAAAATACAGGAACACTTCAAAATGATAGAAACCTTGAATGAACAACACAAGAAAGAATTAGAAAGCATGAAATAGATTCAAAGACATATCAAGAAATCAAAAATTCCATCAAAATCTGGCAAAGCCACCTCAGTGAATGTGAAGATAGACTTTCAGACCTCTAAGACAAGATTGCAGCTAGAGAATGAGAAAGGAAACATCTTTTTAAAATAACAAGGAATCAGGAAATAATTCAACAGTTGCAAAGTGAGGCAAAGACAAACAATATAAGATTGATAGGTGTAAATGAAAAAGAAGGAGACAACACGAATGATATAAAACAATTGCAGAAGTAATAGCTGAAAATTTCCCAAACATGGGAAAGGAAACTGACATGCAGATAAGCAAAGCATATAGAACTCTAATTAGCCATAACCAAAGCAAATCTACACCCAGACATATAATAATCAACATCCCAGAAATTCAACATAAGAACAGAATATTAAAAGCTGTTAGAGAAAAGAAACAAATCACCTATAAAGGAAAGCCCATCAGAATCCCAGCAGAATTCTCAACACAAACAATGAAGTCAAGAAGAGCATGGAGTGAAATATTTCAAGTCCTAAAGGAAAACAACTTCCAACCCAGATTGATGGCACCCTGCAAAACTATCCTTCAAAATTGATGGAGAAATAAGATACTTCCATGACAAAGAACAACTGAAGAACTTCATGACCACCAAAACAATCTTGCAAAGAATACTGAAAGATATTCTAGACAGACATAAAAATAACTACAACTTCAAGGACACCAACAGAAAAAAAAATACCAAGCAGGGCAAACAATTAAACAGAGGGAAAAGGTAAAGAAACAACAGCAGAAAGATAACATGGCAAAAACAAGCCAATACATATCAGTTATAACCATTAATGTAAATGGCCTCAATTCACCAATCAAAAGGAACAGACTGGCAGAATGGTTCAAGAAACAACATCCAACCATATGCTATCTACAAGAAACCCATCTAACCCAAAAGGAAATTCATAGACTGAAAGTCCAAGGATGGAAAAAGGTACTTCATGCAACAGGAACCCAAAACAAACCAGGGGTAGCTATTCTGCCTACAGAAAATGTGAACTTCAAACCAAGAATAATCAAAAGAGATAAAGAAGGTCATTACATACTGGTTATGAAAAACTCCAAGAGGAACAAATAAAAATCTTAAATATATATGCACCAAATATGGGAGCTCCCACCTATAAAAAAATAAATATTAGTAGAAATGAAAAATCAAACAAGCAATAACACAATTATAATGGGAGACCTCAACACCCCACTGACACAAAGGGAAGGATCAACTATACAGAAAATCAGCAAGGAATTAACAGAACTGAGCAAAACTTGTGAACATATGGACTTGGAAAACATGTACACAGTATCCTACCCAACAACATCAGAATATACATTCTTCTCAGCTTCACATGGGACATTCTCTAGAAAAGACCATATACTAGCCCATAGAGCATACTTAAGTAAATGCAAAAGAATCAAAATTATCCCATGTATATTATCTGACAATAGTGCCATGAAAATGGAAATTAATGACAAAACAAACTGCAAAACTCCATAAACATGTGGAAATTAAATAATACACTCCTGAACAATCAGTGGATCACAGAGCAAATTAAAGAAGAAATTCAACAATACCTACAAGCAAATGAAAATACAAATACAATTCACTGGAACCTGTGGGATGCAATGAAAGTAGTCCTCAGAGGAAAATTTATCATGGTGAATTCCCACATCAGGTAAATGGAATGAACACAAACAACCTGATGCTACACGTCAAACATCTAGAAAAAGAAGAGCAAGTCAAGCCAAAACCCAAAAGAAGGGAGGAAATTATAAAGATCAGAGCAGAAATTATTGCAGTTGAGACTCAGAAAACAATACAAAAAAAAAATGAATCAAAGAGTTGGTTCTTTGAAAGAATAAATAAAATTGATAAGTCCCTAGCCAGCCTTATTTAAAGAAATGAAAGAAAAAATGCAAATTCAAGTGATAAGGTATGAAAAGGGTAAAATCACTAGAGACCCTGTGGAAATACAGAGGATCATCAAGACCTACCTCAAAAATCTTTATGCTCGTAGTTTCGATAACACAGAAGAAATGGAATATTCCTAGAAACATATGAATTACCAAAGCTGGATCTGGAAGATGTAAAACTGCTGAATTGTCCAATTTCAGTTAAGGAAATTGGAAATGTAATTACCAGCAAAGAAAAGCCCAGGTCCTGATGAATTCACAGCTGAATTCTACAAGAAATTCAAGGAAGACTTAATGTCAACACTCCTCAATGAAATTGAAAGGGAAGCAAGTCTCCCTAAATCATTCCTGGAAGCAAGTATTACCCTAATACCAAAACCAGAGAAAGACCCAACAAAAAAAGAGAACTACAGGCCAATCTCCCTAATGAACATCGATGCAAAAATCCCCAATAAAATACTGGCAAATAGAATGCAGCAAGTTATCAAGAACATTATACACCACAACCAAGTGGGATTCATCCCAGGAATGCAGGAATGGTTCAACATATGCAAATCCATAAGTGTAATACATCCTATCAACAGAGCCAAAGATAAGAATCACATGATCATTTCAATAGATGCACAAAAAGCTTTTGATAAAGCCCAACACTCATTCATGATAAGAACCCTATAGAAAATCAGAATAGATGGTCTTTACCTTAATCTGATAAAAGCCATCTATGACAAACCAACACCCAGCATCACATTAAATGGTCAAAACCTGAAAACTTTCACTCTAAAATTGAGTAAAAGGCAAGGGTGTCCACTATCACCACTCCTATTCAATATGCCACTGGAAACATTAGCCAGAGCAATTAGACAAGACAAAGAAATAAAATACCTAAGAATAGGAAAAGAAGAAGTTAAATTATCACTATTTGCAGATGACATGATACTCTACATAGAAGACTCCAAAAACTCTATTGAAAGACTTCTAGATGTAAATACCAAATTCAGTAATGTAGCTGGATACAAAGTCAATACTCAAAAATCAATTTCATTCCTGCACACAAACAACAAACTCACTGAGAGAGAAAGAAGAGAAAGCACACCCTTCACAATAGCATCCAAAAAAATGAAATACTTAGGAATCAACCTAACAAAAGAAGTAAAAAATCTATTCAATGAAAATTACAGTACTCTGAAAAAAGAAATCAAAGAGGATCTCAGAAAATGGAAAGACATTCCTTGTTTATACATTAGAAGAAAAATCATTGTGAAAATTGCCATTCTCTCAAAATTATTGTACAGATTTAATACAATTCCCATCAAAATACCATTAGCACACCTCACAGATCTAGAGAAATCATTCCTAAAATTCATCTGGAACCAGAAGAAACCTAGAATAGCAAAGGCAATTCTGGGCAGCAAGGGCAGAACAGGAGGCATCACAATCCCAGACTTGAAATTGTACTACAAAGCTACTGTAATCAAATCAGCATGGTACTGGAATCAAAACAGACCTGAGGATCAATGGAATAGATTAGAAGATACAACCCCAACTACAAACATACTCATTCACCTTATGTTTGACAAAGGGGCCAAACATCATCACTGGAAGAAAGATAACCTCTTTAATAAGTGGGAATGGAAAAAGTGGCTTTCCATATGCTAAAAACTAAAACTAGACCCAAGCCTATCACCAGGCAGTAAACTAAAGTCAAAATGGACCAAAGATCTAAATATTAATACATAAACACTAAATCTGCTGGAAAACAAAGTAGGTTGAAATCTTCAAGACATAGGGGTAGGTAGAGAATTCATGAACAAAAATCAAACTGCACGGGAAACACTTCACAGAGTCAATAACTGGGATCTTGTCTTATTAAAAAGTTTTTGCATGTCAAAAGAAATCTCCAACAGAGTGAAAAGAAAACCCACAAATTGGGAAAAAATTTTAGTCAACTGCCCTTCAGACAAAGGTCTTCTATCTAGAACATATAGAGAATTTTAAAAAAAATCAGGCTCTCAAAATTCAAAGAACCAATCCAAAAATGGTCATCTGAGATGAAAACACACTTCTCACTTGAAGAAATATGAATGGCAAATACATCAAAAGATATTCAACATCATTGGTCATTAGAGAAATGCAAATTAAAATATCTAACTGAGATTCCATCTAACTTCAGAAAGAATGGCCAGGATCAAGAAAACCACCAAGAACAAATGCTGGAGAGTCTGTGGGGAAAAAGAAACCCTTCCCCACTGTTGGTGGGAGTGTAGACTGGTGCAACCACTGTGGAAATCAGTCAGGAGGTTCCTCAAAAAGCTAGGATTGGAAGTTCCATTTGACCCAGCTATTCTGTTGCTGGGCATATTCCCAGAAGAAGTTAAATCATCATACCACAGTGATATATGTGCACCCATGTTTATAGCAGCACAATTTGTAATAGCCAAATCTTGGAAATAACCCAAATGCACATCAATTGAGGAATGGATAAAAAAGATATGGTACTTTTATACAATGGAGTACTATTCAGCTATAAAGAATGATCACATTGAGGCTTTTATAGTTAAATGGATGTGACTTGAGACCATACTCATAAGTGAAATAAATCAAACCCACACATGTTAACACCATATGGTCTCCCTAGTTTAAGAAACTGAAAGAGTAAATAAGATATAAAATGTTCAATAAATATTGTGAAAAGTTAAGAAACTGCAAAAAGGATAAAACATCTCAGGGAAAAGGAGAAAAGGAAGAGAAAAGAAAAAAGATTTAAATTTGTGTGTGTGTATATATATATATATATATATATATATGTACACTTAAGATAGCTAAGATGATTGTACTACTAATTGTATTAGTTCTTGGAACAAAACAGGTAGCATTCATAGGATTAGATCAATTTTGCATGTCTGTATCTGGTAATCTGAGTAACTCTTTTGAAGATAACTATACAAAATAACAACCTCTGTTATGTTCCTACCACCTTGTTTTGAAAGCCTATATTGTCATTGTTTTGTGCTCTCTGTTATTGTTATTTGTCGTTTTTGTATCTTGCTTTTCTTGTGTTTTGTTTTGTTATTCCTCTAACACAGAAAGGATAGATGTTCATGTATAGGCTTATACATGTGTAGAAGTACTCCTAACAAGTTTACAAGAACTGATTTTATTATGTGTGATGGTATGAACAGCTACTTTGAAGAAAATGAGACATTATGGTAGCCATTGCTGATTTCTTATCAGCATGTTTTCAAGTTTAGTAATGCTTTTATTCTTTGATTTGGTTGGTTTTAGTCTGTTTTCTATTATTTGATTGCAATATGTGAGAACGTATGAACAGCTATTTTGAAGAAAACAAGAGACATTATGGTAGCCAGTGTTGATTTCTTATTGTCTGCTTTGAAGGCCTGTAATGCTTTCATTCTTTTGCTTTGATTAGTTTTATACTATTTCGTTTTGTTTGAATTATTGTATATGAAGGTATGAACAACTATTTAGAAGAAAACAAGAGACACTATGGTAGCCATTGTTGATTTCCTGTTGTCTTGTTTTGAAGTGCTGTATTGCTTGCATTGTTATGTTCTGATCTGCTTTGTTCTATGTTACTCCATTTTGTTTTGCTTTATTCTCTTTAAAATATAATTTAAAAAAGAAAAAAATTAGTCAATGAAATATGAGGATTAAAGTGATATATGGTTTTTATTGGTTTTGTCCCAGGAAAAAACAAACAAGATAAAGAAGAAAAAGTTAAACAGCAAAAAACAGAAAATAAAAGATAAGGAATTGAAAAATTGATAGGAAAAAAAAGGAATAGAGGGAAAAAAGTAAATAAAAGGAAAAAAGAAAAAAACGAAGTCCCTCAAAAAAACCCAGATGAAGAAAGGTAAAAGTAATACAAAATAGAAAACACTTTAAAAAGATTCAGTCAAGCATTAATCCCTGTGTTTTCGAATGAGCAGTTTCTTTCCAATTGTCAAGTCCAGTAGACTGCTGAAGACTATAGAAGTCAATGAATTATTTTTCTGTTGCAAGGATTCTGACTGATGGAGATGGCACTTTTCATTAACTGATCACCATTTTTCCTGATCTCTCCCTCAGCCAACCTACTTGTGCCCTCTGGTCTTTTCCCATTTGTCCTTCCCTACAGATGTCACACTGATTCTCCCTGGGGACCCAAACCTCTCTCCATGTAAAGTGAAAGTATCTGCTTCTCCACATCCAACCACCTGGAACTGGTCCAGAGGGTACTGGACAGGGGATGGGGACCTGTGGCCAAGGGACAGAAAAGTCTCTTCTGTGGGTCATGAAAGAGGGTGGGCACGGAAAGAGCTGGTGAACATATTGCCCACCAGGGCTGAGCCTCAACTGTAGATGCCTTGTGACAGCTGCCTCTCCATGCTGGGTTTGACCAGCTCATCACCAGTCCTCATGGTGTGGAAAAGACACTGCTGCCTATAATGTGTTCAAAGCCAACAGAGGCAATGTTATCTTCTCCAGATCACTGTGAGAGGTTCAGACAACAGCAACAATGGCATCTGGGACAGAATCAGGGTTTTGCTATGTAGTAAAATGCATTTCAAGAAAAATTATACTCAAAAACATTATATTGTATAAATATCGCATTGTCTCCCTAATGTGAGAAGCTGAAAGAAATAATATATGTATATGCATATATTTGATAGTTAAGATAATTATACTACTACTTTCTCTTAGTTCATTGAAAAGAAAGGTTTGTGCCAATATTGTTTGGACAATTAAATGCAGATGTCTTGTACTCTAAGTAACTAATTTAAAGATAACAATTCACAGTGTATTAAACATTGTTAACCTCTAATTACTGTGTTTCAAAATTTTATTTTTTCTCTTTAAAATAAAAAAAAGAAAAACATACTTCATAAAGATGCCATAATGTTTCCCACAGAAATAAAGGGCAAATATTTATACTTCTTAAGTGTTTCTCAATTTTATGCTGAGGTAATTTGTTTTGTTTAAAATACACTAATTCAAAAAAATTAAACACTGATTCACTTGTAATAATCCATGAAATGTATCTATTCATGTAAGCATGAAAACACTGAAATTCTTCTGATCTCAGAAGTTAAGAAAGATTGAGAATGGTTAATACCTGTATGGAAAACCACAGAAGATTTAAACAGAGTTTCCTCTGTGGGTGGCATCAGGCTGCTCCTGAGCACAGTATTTGATTGGGAGCCATGAGAACAACAAGCCATGGACTAAGAATCCATATCAATCCTGTTACGACAATTTCATTTCGTCAGGGTGACCTTCAGCCCCTCAGGACCCCTCAGGAAAAGATGACTCCAAAGATGATAAATGAGACAAAGCACAAATCCCTCTGGCCCGATCCTGTCTACAGTCCCAACCTGGAGCTCATTAGGAACCTGGAGCAGCTCAGGTCTCACAGCATCCAGCCCAGGAATCTCAGGAGCCTTCACTCAACAAATCCCTGCTCCTGGCTGGGTTGAGGGCACCGCACCTCTCTGTGGATTGAGCCTGAGACCCTTGAAGGAAGCTGTGTCCCTGACCTAGGACTCAACTTCCCACTGCTGGCTCCTCACCCTCTGCACCTTTGCCTCTTCCGTGACAAGGTACTCGAGGGGAGATGAGATCGGGTGCTGAGTTCCTTTCACCCCAAGTTGTGAAGGACACTCCCTCACTTAGCCAGGAAGGGTGGGTCAGTCTGGGTTTGAGGACATAAAAATCTAAGAACCAAACTGCACACTTTGAGATTTTTTTAAACCCAGTGATGATCATTTCTCCCTTTGTCATCACATCAGGTTTCTCAGACAAGATTAAGACTGAGAAGATGTATGTAATCCTGATAGCTGCTGGCAAAGGAAAAGGTGACAGCCAAAACAATCCCTAGTTGTACAACAGGAAACAAAATTATCCCAGCCCACACCGAGTGCCTGACAAGAAAAAGTACTAACCTGGTGTGAGATAAAATCAGCAGGAAAACAAACATAAAGCCTTTGCAATTCCGTATCTTTCCGGGTATTAGAAACCAGTGTCTTAAGATAAAACAAAATTTTATTGAAGTCCTGAATATTGGTCAGAAACAAGGAAAGGAATAAGCAGCTTCCATGAGAAGTGAAAGAGGCATCACGCGTCGGAGCTGAACCAGCCGCGAGTGTGAGTGAGCTTTGGGGAAGTGGAGGGCGCGGCCGGCAAGCGCCTCGCTGCGGGGTGAGAGTGGGAGGAGCTTGGTGAGACGGGAAGGAAGGGAGCTGACCACCGTGAGCGCCCGCTTACACATCCACGCAGTCACTGAAAAACTGCTGCAGGCAACGCAGGAGCGGGAAAGGCAAACTTAAGAGTCGTAAGATGGAAACGCTGGCAAGTCTGATTTGATGTTTACACATTGCATACATGTGTGAAATAAGCACACGGTGCCATGTAAATAGGAAAAATTTTAAATTAATGACAAATATGAAGTCAGTTTTTTGTTTACTTCCATTTGTTGTGCTGGGCAGGGCCTCGAGCATACTGGGGAAATGCTCTAGCACTGACCTGCATCCTCGGCCTTATAGAAATTTTTAAACGTAGACAAACATCGAACCCCCAAAGCATTCACTTGGCAGAAGGATAGGCGAGAGCGACTTCAGTGGGGTAAGAATTCAAAGTGACACATGGAGATGGAGAAAGGGAGGCTGTGGTGACTGTCAGAGGAGCCCACTCTTGGGTGGGTGCAGGAGACCCCCATGCAGGGGTCCGGGCTGGTGGTGGAGCAGGCAGAGGAGACGATGCAGTCAGAGAAAGAGAAAGCCCAGGAAGACACAGGGACCATGTCAGGGCCTGAGTGTAGCGGGGTTTCGCGGTCCCTCTGGGCTTTAAACGAGGGCTTTGATCCCTGGAGATGACTCAAGCAGGTGAGCAGGACGCCTGAACTGGGTCCGTGCCTCTGGGACAGAACCGTCCCAGCGATAGGAAGTCTGACAGCACAACAACAGAGTACTTCATCCATTCCTAAATTTCCTGAAGAACAGTTTTGCATTAGTCCCAAATACTAATACTACTCGAATAATCACGTTTTCCAGTGGTATTTTGCAAGAAGAAAGTTCTTTCAAAACAAAATTTGTTTTTCTCCTCCTGGCTTACTTCAATTAGCAAAATGGCCTTCAATTCTACCCATTATTCCCAAATGGCAGGATTTCCTCCATTTTCAAGGCCGAATAATATTTTGTTATCTTGTATGCACGCACTACATTTTTCATGTCTGTTTTTCTACTGATGAACAATTAGGTCACTTCTCTATCCTGTTGCTTTAAGGAAGGTATAATAATGCTGCAAGGAAGGGCAGAGAAGTCTTCAACACACTGATCTATGTCATTTGCTTATATACTCAGAAGTGGGGGAATGGCTGGTCCTGTGGTAGGCAGTTACAGCTTAATTCGTTTTTCTCTCCATATGGCTGGATTAATAGTCCCGCCGACAGCATGCCCGGGTTGCTTTCCACGCTCATTTCTTCCACTATTTGCTATTTTTGTCTTTTTTACAATCGCCATTGTAACAATGGTGAGGTCAGTGACAACTGTCACATGGTCTCAGAATCTCTAAAAGTTCCTCTTCTGAAATGGAGAGCAGCGTGGTGGTGACCAGACCTGGGCAGTCGTGCAGGGATGGGGCTGAGGGATGGTGGCCAAAGGACCCTGATGTGCAGCCAGAGAGGCGGAAAAGTCCAGAGTTCTATTTTGGGTTTTTAAAAAATGCTAAGTCCCTGGGTATTAAATGTTATAAACACAAAACTGTTATGTGGGTGCTGCATACTATAATTAGCTACATTCTTACACCTCTGTGCACACAGACTTCAGAACATCTCATCTTTCACGATGTGTAACTGTATCTGACAACTTTTGAAAGTATATAACATGTTATTCCAAAGCGGACTCTACATAGGATTTTGTTGTATGTTCCTATGAAAATATTTTGCAGTATATTTCCCTGTCCTCCAGTGTGTGCCCATGTACTGAATATGACGTCCACATAACAATATCTCTGACACCAATTCCAAGCTTTCCAAGGAGCTGCTGGGTGCCAATTTCCATTTTCCAATTCAACCCCCTCTGTCACCCTAGTGAGCCCATTTATAATCCAATTGTCAAGTGATGTATCAACAAGCAAAGTGATTTACAGAAGCCAGACATAATTTGGGAGTACAGAATGAATGGTTTCTATAGATTTTCCATACTCTGAACAATATTTCTCTTAAGAAAGCCAGGGCATGGCTTTCCCTCATGATGTTCACTTTGTTCTATTTGTATCAAGAGTGTGATGAAAGAAAGACTTCAGAATCTTTTCACAGGCTTGTCTCCAGAACACAGTCCCCCCTCTTCCATGAGGAGCAGTTACTGTGAAGCAGAATCCTCCTGCAGGGTCCTCTCTGACACAGCTCAGCCTGGAGGCGCTGCCCCTGCAACTCTGTCTCCTGCAGATTGGCGCATCCTGGGGGAGGCAGTGGGGAGACCAGGCCCCGGCCTCAGAGGACCCTGGCTCTGTCCTGGTCATGCTCTGCTCACTCCGGTGCATGGCCAGGGTCTATGGTCCACTGTCCTCTGCACTCCCTGCACAGGTGTGTAGACCACCTGCGAATTGCGTGTGAGCTGTGACTGCCCTTGGTCTGCAGATGAGGAGCGGGAGGCTCAGCTGGAAGCTCACCAAGCACTGCAGGGTCCTTACACAGGGTTATAGGAAGCGGCACTGGCATCCCAGCACAGTTCCTCTGCAACCGCTGTGGTTGCTAAGTGCTGTTCTGCCTTATCATGGTTTATGTTTGTTAATTCGTTTACTATTTCTAGGAAAACAATTTCAGAGTGAGGAAGTTGGCAGTCTCAGCATGACTTCTATTCCCGTGAGCGCTGCTGCTCCACTGAGTCTTCTCCAAGTCCTGGCAATGAACACAATTTCTTGCATTTCAGTGCAAGAGGCCAAAGATCAAGGTGCAGATATAGCCTGCCCTGAGCACTTGGGATCACTGCATCTGCCAGCACAACGAGCACTCAAGAGAGTTACTCTGGACATAAACACAGTGTCCATCACCTATCCCAGATGTCCAACTGCAAACAGTGCCCACAACCAGTAGCCAATCCTCACTCTCCAAATAAGGTTGCAAGTCCTGTTGGGTTAGAATTAACCTGCATTTGTGGGCTGGGGATATAGCTCAGCGGCACAGTGCCTGCCTGGCAACCATGAAGTCCTGAGTTTGATTCCCAGTACCAAAAAAAAAAAAAAAATTAACCTACACTTGCTGCAACTGACTACACTCTCACAAACATTGATTTTGAGGCAGGGTCTTGCTAGGCTGTCCAGGCTGACCTGAATTCATTGTGTAACCCAGGCTGGCCTCGAACTCACAGCGATCCCCCTGTCAGCTTTCCAAGTGCTGGAGTTACGGGTGTTTACCACCACCATGTCCAGCTTTCACCAGCGTTTCATTCAGTGCTGTTCTCTGCTTTCCCCTTCAGTTATCACAAAATTGAGTGCTTTCTGTCTTTCTGAATCTTCAGGTAATATTTGTTCCTCACCTCTGGTGCTATGTTTCTAACTCTCCAGATTGCGTGACTGCAGATCTGCAAATTGGATCAACTGTGGTTCTGTAACATCCATGAATACAAAGAATTCTCCATGTGTCATAACTGAGGGTGTGATTTCCTGGAGGATTGGGAATAGCCCAGAAAGGCTGTTTTAGAGCTTGCTTTCCTGAATACAACTGTGCTTAGCCATGATGCTATGACTCTCTTTTCAATTTTCCTTTCAAAGGTAAATAATATTGTTCATAACATTTTATAAAACTTCAACTCATACTTTCTTCAGCCTTCATGTAATTATGTTTCTGATCTCGTGATATATTTTGAAAATAGTTTATACATATTCCTCCCAATCATGAGATAAAACATGTTCTTCAAAATGCTGCATATTTGCTCCCTTGGCAGCTTTATGATGAATAGTGAAAAATTTTTGTAAAGATGAGATGAAAATGACAGAAGTACAAGTAAAAGACAGAGGACAGCATAGTGAAGAAGATGTCTTAGGCTGCTTGGCCTCCATAATAAATTACCACAGACAGCATGATGTACAAAAACCCAGAACTTCATACACAAAAGGGTGGCAAATATCAAAGAAAAGCAGGAGGAAACGGGTGCTATCCAGCGTGTGGACGCCTGGAGCCTTTGTGCACTGTAGGAAAACGGCCCAGTGCCTGGCAGAGAATGAGGCTGTTCTGCACAGATGGAGGCCTGAGGTTATCGCAGGGACAGAAATGTGACTTCTGAGTCTGCAGCCAAAGAGGTGGAAAGCAAAGTCTCAGAGGCGCTGGGCACCAGTGTTCACAGCAGCGTCGACCACACTAGCAAAAACACAGGGACTGTGTTTATCAACTGAGAGATCCACACAAACAACTTTCTACATCTGTACAATCCAATTCCTCGGGAAACGAGGAAATTGTGATGTATGGTTTACATAGGAAATTTTAGGACGTGACATAAGGTAAATAAGCTAATCACAAAAATAAATGCTGCTTGATTCTAAGTTAGTGTGATAAAAGTCACTAGTAGGAAGGAAAGGAAATATTTCATGGACCAGATTGAGATTGCAAGATGAAAAGCTTAGGAAATAGATGGTTGTGATGGCTGTATGACACTATCTATGTACTTCATTCCACACATCTGTATGTTTAAATATTTGTGAGTGGGTAAAATTTAAGTTTATTTATGCGATCACAAGAAAAATTTGGAAAAAATAATAGGAGAAAGGGTTGCCAAAATTAAACTTCATTTCATGTCCCCTTTCTGGAGGAAAAAGTTCATAGGGCATGTAGCTGCACATAAGTCTATAAAAAGTTGAAACCATACACTAATAAAAAGTAAAGAGGAAGCCAGGCCTGATGACGCACGCCTGTAATCCCAGCACTCAGGAGACTGAGACACGAGGATTGTTGTGAGTTCGAGACCAGCCTGGGCTACAAAGCGAGCTCAAGGCCAACCTGAATGGCATAGTGAGACCCTGTTCCAAAAAGACAAAGGCCAGGGATCTAGCTCAGTGGCCTAAGTGCCTGCCTGGCAAGCGCAAGGTCATGAGTTCAATCCCCAGTGCCGCAAAAAAAAAAAAAAAGTAAAGAGGAAAAGAAATAGAAAAGCCATATATATCTTTAAAAATCTGTCCCTTTCCTTCCAGTCATATATTAAAAGATTGATACCATGGAAAGGGAAAATTTGACTTTTCCCAACACTTTCAACCTGCTGGGCTTCTCAGAGTTTCCGTGGCTGGAGATCCCCTTCTCTGCAGTGGTCCTGCTCTCCTACCTCCTCACCCTGATGGGGAACAGCTCCATCATCCTCCTCTCCCTGGTGGACCCCAGACTCCAGACGCCCATGTACTTCTTCCTGGACAACCTCTCTCTGCTGGACTTCAGTGTCACCTGCACCATTGTGCCCCAGCTGCTGGCCAACCTGTGGGGACCGGGCAAGACCATTGCTGCCTGGGGCTGCATCACACAGGTCTATCTTTTCTGCTGGATAACCTCCACTGAGTGTGCCCTGCTGGCCGTGATGGCCATTGATCGCTATGTGGCCATCTGCCAGCCCCTCCAGTATACTCTCATCATGCGTCCCTGGGTGTGTGTGCAAATGGCAGCTGCCTGCTGGTCCAGTGGCCTGGCCAGTTCTCTGCTCCAATCTACACTCACCCTCCAGCTCCCCCTCTGTGGACACCACACCCTGGACCACTTCTTTTGTGAGGTTCCTGTGCTCCTCAAACTGGCCTGTGGGGACACCACTGCTAATGACCTGGTCCTGGATTTAGGAGCCATATCCTTTGGGATGGTGCCTGCCCTGCTGGTGTTCATCTCCTACAGCTTCATTGCTAGGACCGTACTGAGGCTGCCTTCAGCTGAAGAAAGGCACAAGGCACTCAGCACCTGCAGTTCCCACTTACTGGTGGTCACCCTGTACTTTGGGCCAGGCATCTACATGTACCTCCAGCCCTCAACCAAAAGTTCCCAGGCCAAGCTCCTGTCCTTCTTCTACTGTGTTATCACCCCAGTGCTCAACCCACTCATCTACACCCTGAGAAACAAGGATGTGAAGGCAGCATGGAGGAGGATCCTGCAATGCCAAGGTGGGCTGCGGTCTTTAAAAGCTAGATGATCTCTGCTGCCTCCTGCTCAGCCACATGCACACGTCCACGAGTCCTGGCTTATCAGGTCTGCTTTTCCAAAAGAGTGCCTGTGAATTCCAAGAAAATGCTCCCAATTCCCAAGGCCAAACACCTTGATGACTGGGAAAAATCTTTGGACAAGAAAGTTCTATATCTTTACTCTCACAAAGAGCCATTATCCTTTCTTAAACACTTCATGTAGTATCTGGTTTCTGTAGACACAAGGAACAACATGGTCCATACCTCTTTTGTCTAGCGAGAAACACTAAATTTCATTGCCTTTCTTACTTACTTTCTTTCCTTGCTTCTTTCCTTCTTTCCTTCCTTCCTTCCTTCCTTCCTTTCTTCCCCTCTTCTTTGGCATATTAACTGTACACTGTAATGGTTTTCCTTGAGACGTGTGTCTCTGCATGTATGTACTGTGCCTTCATCACATCCTTCCTCTCTCAGCCCCCTAAGCCTCCCCCAGGCACCTTTCCTTGCCTAATGCTCCCCATTCTCCTATAATCTCATCTCCCCACCACCATGTATCAGATATGACAGAAAGATGCTATTTGTTTTTCAGTGACCAGCTTGTTTAACTGAGATCAATTATCTTCAACACCATCAAAATTCCTGAAAATGACATTTGTTCTACTTTATCATTGAAAAATATTCCTCTGTGCCTATATGCCACTTTTTCTTTATCCTTTCATCCACTAATGGACATCTATATTGATAACTGAGTTACTATAGTAACTCAGTTACTATGAACAGTGCCATGCTAAACATTCACATGCAGGGTTTAGTTTCTCTATGGCATACTGACCTGACTTTTGGTAAAGTAAAAATAAGTGGTATAGCTGGATCATGTGGTCAGCCTATTTCCAGTTGTGTTTTATGTAAGAATACTGAATTCATAGTAGCTGTAATAATTTACATTGCCTCCAACACGTATAAAGTTCCATTTCCCTTTAATCTCATGAGCGTTTATGACATTCTGTGCTATCGATGATGGACATTTTGATGAAGATGAGATTGAATCTCAGGATAGGTTAGATGTGCATGTCTCAAATGGTTACAGAGGTTGAGCATTTTGTTTTTCAAATAATTTTAGCCATTTGTACTTCTTTTGAGAAGCATCTGTTCAGGTCTTTTGCCCATTAATTGATTAAAACACTTGCTTTTTTCATGTTAAACTTTTTGAGTTATATATATATATATATATATATATATATATATTCTGTACTAATCATCAGTCAGATGAACATCTGGCTAAGATTTTTGCTCATTCTGAAAATTTTCCCTTTTTACTTTTTCCTCTGCTATACAGAAGCCTTTTAATTTTATGAAAGCTCATTTGTCAATTCTTGCTATTATTTCCTGAGTTATTGGATCTTATTCAGGAAATCATTGTCTGTACCAATGTCTTCAAGTGTTTCTGCTATGTTTTCCTCTAGTGCTTTAAGACTTTAAAGTCTTACATTAATGTCTTCAGTCCATTTCCATTTTTTTTGCTTTCATTACAGCTTTTTTATTTTTTTATTTATTGACTTATTGATTTCATTGCAGCTGTTTAATTCTTTTATTTTAAAAATAAAAACAGAAAAAAGGATAGAAATGATACAGAATTCCAAAAAAAGTAGGAAATTAACACTTGTTAATATATTGCATATCATTATCTGAGGAGTAGTTGTTCAGGTTACAAGATTTAAGCATGAAAAAAGTTGATCAAACAATCAAACAATGAAAGCGCAAACTGTTCTTTTGGATGACCTAACAGAGATTAGTAGTATAATTATCTATCTTGTATATATATATATATATATATATATATATATATATATATATACACATATATATGTATACCTATGTGCATATAATCTTTTCCCTTCTTCCTTTCCTGCTTTCCCCTGTCCCAGTTGTTCTTTCCACTTGAGTACTTTCTTTCCCTGTCATTATCACAATATCTATTATACATTTTGGATCTTATTATTGATTTCAGTTTTGAACAGAGTGAGACGTAGGGACCAAATTTCATATTCTGCAGACCATGTCCAGTTTCCCAGTATCGCGTGTTGTCAGAGCCCTCTTTTGTCTACTGTAAGTTTCAGCTATTTCAGTGAGGATCAGATGGTTGTAGATGCATGGGTTGACATGTAGTTCTTCAGTTTATCCACTGGACAATACCACTCTGTTTGAAGGAGGCGAAGGAGAAAAGAATGAAGATGTGCTGTGCACACGTACCAACTCCCCACATGAAATGTAATCATTATGTACTCCAATTACTTATAAAAGTGCAATAATAAAACAAAGTCTCTGGGGGGTATTTGGGAAGCAGCTATTGGGGTGCCTTCAGGATTGTTCCCCTTGCTCAGGACTGCTTTGGCTACTCAGAGACTTCCATGTAAATTATTCCATATGTATTTTTAAGACTTTTTTCTTAGTCTATGAAGAATGTCTCTTGATGATCTTGATGATCACTTTTGATAATATGGTCATTTTAACATTAAATCTGCCAATTCTAGCACAGGAGAGGTCTTTCCACCTTCCTGTGTCTTCTTCAATATTTTCTTCAGTGACTTCATAACTTTCATTGCACAGATTTTTTACAGCATTGAACAAGTTTACTCATAGATATTTTAGCATGTGTTTGTACATGTGTGCCTGTGGGTTTCTGTGTGCATCGGTGTGTCTATTGTGAATAGAATTTTCCTGACTTCTTTCTAAGTGAATTTATAATTAATATATAAGACACCTACTGATTTTTGTATGCTGATATTGTTTCCTGCTAATCTGCTGTATTTATCAATTTAATAGATTATCAGTGGACTCTAGAGTTTTCTGGTCATAGAATCACGTCATTCACCATCAGGAACAGTTTGAGTTTTTCATTTCCTGTTTGTACCCTTTGATTTCCTTCCCTCATGTAGTTTCTCAGGCTAAAGTTTCCAGTGTTACATTGAATGACAGTGACAAGAATGGATGCCAGTGTCATAGTCTGAGGTTTAGTAGAAATCTTTCAGTTTTTCCTCACTCAATTATAATGGTGGCTCTGTGTTTCATAATATAAACTTTATTATGCTGAGATGTTGTCCTTGCAGAATGGTTTTCCTCAGAGTTTTATCCTGATGGAATGTCATATTTTGCAGAAGGCTTTTCTACATCTATTGAGATGATCTTCTGATTTTCAAACTCAATTCTATTTGTGTGGTGGTCTACATTTACTGATTACTGTATGTTGAACAAACGTTGCATCTATGGAACCAAACCAATTTTATTAAGGCATATGAGATTTATTGTGATGTTGAATTCTCTATTTTTTTATTTTAAAGAGAATAGAACAAAACAAAGCAAAAGAAAACAGAATACAGTCAAACATAATATAGCATTTCAAAACAGAACACTGCAAGCCATACAGGTTTTCAAAACATAACACAGGAGATTAACAATGGTTACCCTAGTGTCTCTTGCTTTCTTCAAAATGGTTGTTCATACATTTACAGACAATAAACTCTAACAAAACAAAGTACTATAAAACCAGATAAAACAAAAGAGAATTACAGGCCTTTAAGTCGGACAACAAGAAATCAGCAATGGCTACCATAGTGTCCCATTTTTCAAAAGAGCTGTTCCTATCTTCTCACATATTGCAATAAAATAGTAGGAGAGTGACTTAAACCAATCAAATCAAAGAATAAAGGGACCATTGGATTTCAGAACCTTTTCTCCATATTTATCATCAATTTTGTATCTTATTGAGTCCTTCAGTATCTTACACTAGGGAGATGATGCAGTGTTTACACATGTGTGTTTAGCTTATTTCACTTATGAGTATGGTCTCAAGTCTCATTCATTTACCTATAAAAGCCTCAATGTGATCATTTTTTATAGCTGAATAGTACTCCATTGTACAAAAGTACCACATCTTCTTTATCCACTCCTCAATTGATGGGTATTTGGGTTATTTCCAAGATTTGGCTATTACAAATTGTGCTGCTATAAACATGGGTGCACATACATCACTGTGGTAAGATGATTTCATTACTTCTGGGAATAGGCCCAGAAGCAGAAGAGCTGGGTCAAATGGGACTTCCAGTCCTAGCTTTTTGCGGAACCTCCAGACTGACCTCCACAGTGGCTGCACCAGTCTGCACTCCCACCAACAGTGGAGAAGGGTTCCTTTTTCCCCACAGCCTCTCCAGCATTTATCGTTGGTGGTTTTCTTGATCCTGGACATTCTTTCTGGAGTGAGATGAAATCTCAAAGTTGTTTTAATTTTCATTTCTCTAATGACCAATGATGCTCAACATTTTTTCATGTATTTATTTGTCATTCGTATTTGTTCAGCTGAGAAGTGTGTTTTCATCTCAGATGCCCATTTCTGGATTTGGTCTTTGAATTTCAAGGGCCTGATATTTTTTAACTCTTTATATGTTCTAGATAGAAGACCTTTGTCTGAAGGGCAGTTGACTAAGATTTTTCCCAATTTGTAGGTTTTCTTTTCACTCTGTTGGAGATTTCTTTTGACATGCAAAAACTCTTTCACAAGACAATATCCCAATTGTTGATTCTGGGAAGTGTTTCCCATGCAGTTTGACTTTTGTTCATGAATTCTCTACCTACCCCTATGTCTTCAAGATTTCTACCCACTTTGTTTTCCAGCAGATTTACTGTTTCTGTTCTAATGTTTAGATCTTTGATCCGTTTTGGCTTTAGTTTAGTGTATGGTGATAGGCTTGGGTCTAACTTTAGTTTTCGGCATATGGAAAGCCAGTTTTTCCAGCACCATTTATTAAAGAGGCTATCTTTCTTCCAGTGAACATGTTTGGCCCCTTTGTCAAAGATAAGGTGGCTGAGTGTGTTTGTACTTGGAGTTGTATCTTCTGATCTATTCCATTGATCCTCAGGTCTCTTTTGATTCCACTACCATGCTGATTTGATTACAGTAGATTTGTAGTACAATTTCAAGTCTGGGATTGTGATGCCTCCTGTCCTGCCCTTGCTGCCCAGAAGTGCCTTTGCTATTCTAGGTGTTTTCTGGTTCCAGATGAATTTTAAGAATGATTTCTCTAGATCTGTGAGGTATGCTAATGGTATTTTGATGGGAATTACATTAAAGCTGTATAATAATTTTGGGAGAATGGCCATTTTCACAATGTTTGTTCTTCCTATCCATGAGCATGGAATGTCTTTCCATTTTCTGTGATCCTCTTCGATTTCTTTTTTCAGAGTACTATAATTTTCATTGATTAGATCTTTTGCTTTCTTTGTTAGGTTGATTCCTAAGTATTTCATTTTTTTGGCTGCTATTGTAAAGGGTGTGGTTTCTCTTATTTCTCTCTCAGTGTGTTTGTTGTTTGTGTACAGGAATGTGACTGATTTCTGAGTATTGACTTTGTATCCAGCTACATTACTGAATTTGGTTATGACATCCAGAAGTCTTTCTATGGAGTTTTGTGGGTATTCTATGTAGAGTATCATGTCATCTGCAAATAGTGATAACTTATCTTCTTCCTTTCCTATTCTTATTCCTTTTATTTCTGTCTCTTGTCTAATTGCTCTGGCTAATGTTTCCAGCACTATATTGAATAGGAGCGGTGATAATGGACATCCTTGTCTTGTTCCCGACTTTAGAGTGAAAGCTTTCAGTTTTTGACCATTTAATGTGGTACTGGCTGTTGGTTTGTCATAGATGGCTTTTATCAGATTGAGGTAAAGGCCATCTATTCCAATTTTCTGTAGGGTTCTTATCATGAAAGAGTGTTGGACTTTATCAAAAGTTTTTTCTGCATCTATTGAAATGACCATGTGGTTCTTATCTTTGGCTCTATTGATATGTTGTATTACATTTATTGATTTGCGCATGTTGAACCATCCTTACATTCCTGGGACGAATCCCACTTGGTCATGGTGTGTAATCTTCTTGATGACTTGCTGCATTCTGTTTGCCAGTATGTTATTGAGGATTTTTGCATCTATGCTTTTTAGAGAGATTGGCCTGTAGTTCTCTTTCTTGGTTGGGTCTTTCTCTGGTTTTGGTATTAGGGTAATACTTGCTTCCAGGAATGATTTAGGGAGACTTCCTTCCCTTTCAATTTCATTGAAGAGTTTGAGGAGTGTTGGCATTAAGTCTTCCTTGAATTTCTTGTAGAACTCAGCTGTGAATCCCTCAGGACCTGGACTTTTCTTGGTTGGTA
>RJWT010009299.1:0-25289 GCA_004365215.1 Cuniculus paca
GATGCCCTCCAGGACACAGCTGGCCAAAATACGGCTCGGGGAGTGCACAGAACGCCGCTGATGGCACAAAGGTGCTGTGTTATTTACTGTGGCCCAATGACACCCCACATATCAGCTCCTTCCTGAACTGCACTCGAGAAAACAAATGCCCTGCAAAGGGGACACAGCCAGCCGCGGGCCAGGCTGTCCTTGAGATTTAACAACGCGAGGAGTCAGCTCCTTCCTGTTGGGTAAAACTGAAAGTGCCTTTAGATGCTTCCAGGGCCCAGATGCAGGTGCCAAGGCGGCATCAGCGAAAGCAAACCACTGTGTGGGGACTGGAAGTTTAGGAAGGCGCAGCAGAGCGTACGGCTGACCTCTGGTTAAGGCCGCAGCAGTGACGTCGGACATGTCTACCCGGAAGAGCAGGTACTGCTGGGCCTGGATGAGGAGGCCTGGGAAGTCTCTCTCCACAGACGCAAACTGCTCAATCTTGTTTTTCACAGATGCGAGGACCTGCCAAGAGCAACAGTAGAGATGTTAAATGCCCCACAATAGAATTCCACTCTCAGTTACCCATATATCTTTCAGGTAGAGCCCTCTTATGGGAACTATTATGATGTTAGGCGTTTGCTCCTTTTTAACTGCCTGGGCGTTCCTGGTAGGGCACACCATCAAAACATCAAACTAAATGGAGCTTCGCAACTTATCCAGCATAATCTACACAGCTAGTGTAATGAACAGGGATGGAAAGCAAGTCAGGATGGTGGGCGCCTGAAAAACAAAACCATGAGAGGAAGAAGAGGAGTCACGCAGACCAGCACGCAGAAAATCCCAGCTGTGGGTGGGTGCAGGCTCCAGGACGTACCTGGTAGAGGGAACGCACACTGGGCTGGAAGACCATGTTGGTATTGAGCAGAAAGGAGCGCAGGAGGGGCTGGGGGTAGCTGGCCAGCTGTGTGAGGATCCCGATGAGCAGCAGGTTCACGTGCAGCGAGTTCTCCAGCATGTTCTCCAGCTTGGAGAGGACCACGCTGATGAATGGGCCTGTGGGAGGAATGCAAAGCTTCAGGGCTGGCAGGGCAGGGGGTGTGCATCTCCTCAGCAACTCAGGGCCAGCAGGACCACAGCCCAGTGGCCACAGGCGCAGGGTACAAAACCGGTGAGCACACACATCCAGATGCCCTGCTCAAGGCCCAAGCAGAAGACAAAACATGGCCTCACAAAGAAGACAAAACACCACTTCTGGGAACTAATATTTTCACTCTACAAACAGTTTTAGTACTTTGAAACTTATCGTGGACCTAGAGAAAAATCAGACATTTACTAAAAACATGTTTTTCTACACTGTTTCTATCTTCCTGTGGTCACTAGGGCTCAAACATGACTCAAAATGCTACAATCTATGTAAGGTTTTGCACAAACATCAGAGCCCATTAAAAGTGTTATTAAGGAATACCAAACACATCCAAACCAAGTTTACTGAACAGCAACATGCGAACCGTGAACAGGCACTCTGACAGAGACTGCTTGTTGAGTGTCCCAATGTGGAAGGACAGGGCCGAGGGTTTAGCTCAGCGGCTCAAGTGCTTGCCTGGTAAGCACGAGGTCGTGACTTTGATCCCCAGTACCGCCCCCCCAAAAAAAGCTGGTTCCAATGTGGGAGGACGGAAAAGACAGACACAAGGTTGAAAAGAGGCTCTGCACTGTACACTCACAACCCTGACCACTCTGCAATCACACTTTAATTTTTCAGATGAGAAAAAAAAGACTCAGCCTTGGGTGATACAGTCTAGTATGTCATGGAATTCATAGGAAAGAAAACCCATGTATGTGCAACCACAAAAGTTGTGCATAAAAATATTAGGCACAAAAGAGCTTCTGCTACTTTAGATCAAAAGAAAATTAATACGCTTTATGTTCTAGTTCACTGAAGGCAGGGAAAACAAAAAAATCTGGCATTAATAAAACTACTTAAAGATGTTTTAAATTTTTGCCATAAAAATGTTCCATTAAGTAAAATCAATGAGAATTTTGTATTTCCCCCAGTGGAGCTCCTGATGAGGCCACTAAACCACAGCATATTTATAGCAAAAGCACATAACTTCTGGTAAATACACATGCCTTATGAAGACTTCACCACTGTTAATGTGATTTTAACAGAAACATCAGATGCTCCACCCAGAAGCCCTGGCTGTACGCGAGGGTAAAGCCTGCTGCTGGGAAGCACGCTGAGAAATGGAGACACCAGACTTTGCCCACCCAGGTGATGAACAGCACCCCTGTGCTGTTCCCGTCTAGAGATGCTGAGCATGTCCCACTGGGTCTCAAATCCAGAAGAGGCACCAGCTGGTCCCAGTCTGCGCAGAGCTCCATGGTCCCCTTCCACGGCAGAGGGGATCAATAAGCCCCGGAACAGCTAACAGAAGAAAACCGGGAGGGACCGGCAAACGCATTTAGACGCTGGGAGCCCCAGTTTGAAAGCAACTAACAATTTTCCTGTTGAGAACCCCAGAAATGCCCATGGTGCTCTTCTTAATGCACCCCAGCACAGTTCTGGCTTTCCAAGAGGATCTATAGGAGAAGGATGCCGTCATTACCCTCAACTCTGGATCGCTGTCTCCTGTTCTCCACGCCTCTCCTCTGCACAGTCCCTGACTTGTTACCTGCTTCCATCTGGATGGACCAGAACCAGGCCACTGAAGGTACACAGAGGCAAGCAGTCTTTCATGGAGTATGTCCCGAATGTGATCGGCCAACTTCCCCTGCCCAGTCCTGAACTGTACCCGTCCTTATCCTGCCACGCTGCAGACATGGAAACGGCTGGCCTGTGGTCCACCACTACTGCAAGGAGGGCAGGAAACAGCCTGAAGCCCACTCAGAAAAGAGTAAGACCCAGTCACGTGAGTGACGTGCAGGTGAAGCCATCACAGTCCACCAATGGGGTGAGCTTCATGGCGTGGAGATATACATCCTTTCATAGCCTTACTTTTTTCCTGGTTTCCAGTACAATTGTTTAAAAAGTGTTTAGCAAAAAGCAGTTGCTGGGGCAACTGGTACACAGCTGAGAACTGGAAGGCTGAGCTATAACTCAGAAAACCACCTGGGTGCGGGCTTTTTCCGTCCTCTCCTGAGACAGACAAACTCCCCATCTTCTAGAGCTTGGATCCTGAATGTCCCCCAAAGGCCCAGGTGCTGAAGGCTTGGTCGCTGGATTATGGTACCACTGGGAAGTGGTGAGGCCCCATGCCAGTTATGTCATTGGGGGAGTGTCCTTGAAGGGTACAGTGAGACCCTGCCCCTCCTCTTCCTTTTTTACTTCCTGGTCACCAAGCAGGTTGCTCTACCAACTACTCCTACCACAAGGCGCTGCCTTACCACAGGCCTAAAAGCAACAGAGCAAGCGAGCATGAACTGAAGTCTCTAAAGCTGTGAGCCAAAATAAACCTTTACGCCTTACAAATCGGTTTCTCAGATGCGTTCTTATAGTTAGAAAGCTAACACATCACCCATAAAATATTTAATTCTTCAGGATAAATAAGGCCATCTCTACAACCTTTCCCCGTCATTCACTCTCTCTCGAGTCCCCGTCCCCTGCCGTGCTTCACCTGCTCCCCCATCCTGCATATCCCAACCCCAAGAACACATGCATCAGTGCTGTGCCCCAGCTCAGCAAACGTCACCCAGGAAACCTCCGGAACACGAGTCTTCATCTCCACCCACTGCCAGCTCTGCCTCTGGCCAGTCTCAAAATGTCCCCGCTGGACTCTGACGACAATCTATTTCACCAGCAGCTATAATTATTATGGATATAGATACAGGTATGGGGACCCACACACATTTTTAAACATAGTATGAGGATTTAAAGTGAAATCCATCCCACTCTCAGGAAACTACTGCTAATAGATTCTAGTATATTCCTCCAGAAATATCTTATAAATAAAATAGCTGAATTTTTTAAAAATACTTATTAGGCACATTCCTTTGTGCCGGCCAGGGTTCTAAATACTTTTTATGTATCAACTCCCTTAATACAACCACCCTAGGAAGTATGTTTATTATTAGTCCTATTTAAAGGTAAGAGAGTAAATAATGGAGTCAGAATTTTAAACTGAGACCCTCCGTTTTCAACGCTCCTAACCAATTCAAGACCCTGCCCCCTATGTACACACACATGTGTATGTGTGCATGCCCTGGTATTTTAAAAAGAAATGACAATGTTCTTTATACACTGCTGTGCAGCTGGCTTTTCCACTTAACAATATATTTTGGAGACTGCCCCACATCAGCACATACAGAGCTGTCTTGATCATCTCAGGGCCGCAGAATACCGCACTCTTGAGAGAGCTGGGTAAATAAGCTGCTCTACTGCCGGCCATTCGGCTTGTTTCTGGTCCTTTTCTGTTATAAACAGTGCTGCAATGCACATCCTTATGTACACAGCTTGGCACAGAAGAGAACAGTCCTGGAAAGAGACGCAGCTCCAAGCACTGCTGCAGCCTGAATTCTCATACAACAGGAGCCTCTCACCTGATCTCCTGGCCCCAGCCTCTCCCTACACCCTCACCACGACAGGCTTTTCCGGACCCAGGACACTGCTTCCAGCTTCAGTGCTTCAAGGGCTGGAGGCACAAGATCTGCATTCTGCAGCTTGAGCCCGAGGTTCCTGTAAGCCGTCTTAGCCACACGCTGGCTTTCTCTCCCTCCTCCCTGCTTGGGCTCCGCCGTATCTCTGGGGTCCTCAGCACCCCTCCTCTGGACGTGGCACACAATATTGGTAAGTACTCCAACTAAGAGAATGCAGTTCTTGCTGGGGTTTCCTCTGAAAGACTGAATACTTCTCATTTTGTATCCTTAGCTCCTAAGCACAGAACCTGTCAAATATTATGAGATCAATAAAAAAGGCTAAATACATTAATTTTTTAAAAATTAGATAAATGGAATGTTTTGATTTTGCTAGAATGTGAATTCACTTCAAAAAAGATATTAGTATTCCCTGAAGAGAAGGAAGTGGGGAAACTACAAAGATAACAAACACAGAAAGAGAAAAGATGTTTCCTGAAGCTGTGTACAAGTTTCAAAGAAAGGAGGAGGGAAAAGGCAAAGTTTTAATTACGATTACACAGATGCATCAAAGAACCGCATTGTTTTATCAGTTCTCAGGGGTATCGCACGTAAAGGACTGATGTTATTTAACAAGGTGCTGTGTTAGCTACCCAGCCCCCAGCTATACTTTGTTTCCTCAATTTCCACATTTCCCCAGGATGCAGCTCCGCTGTGAGAAAGTCAGCATTCTAAAGACCAGCTCTCGTGAGCCTCGGCACTGTGGTTTGGTCCGGAATGGCCCCGAAAGGCTCACCATGGAGGCAGTAGCATTACAAGTGGGGCTTCTGGAAGGTCATGCTTACATCAGGAAGGCCCTACCCTCATCTGTGGAATAACCTTAACAGATTAAGAGTCTGATGGCATTATTGGGAGATGACAGGAAAGGGAGACAGTCATGGGGGCAGCATCCTGTGGATGACACCTGGTTCCCAGCCCTTTGTCCCTGGCCCTCTCTTTCCTGGCTGACATGAGGCAAGCAGTTTTTCTCCATAGCCCTTTCTGTCATGATGTTTCTGCCTCGCCACAGGCCTAAAGGCAATGCAGCCAGACTGTCGTGGACTCAAACTATGAGCCAAAATAGATCTTTCCTCCTTTACATTGTTATTCTCTGGCATTGTCACAATGCTAGAAAGCCAAGACACACAGGGACCCCTGATGTCCCCACAGAGGCTGCAGGAGAAGGCCAGAGAATGGATGGGGCCCCTGGCAGGACTGGGATGTGCAGCCCTTCCTTCTGCCCTGCTGACTCAGCTCTCCAGCTGCCCTCTTTCCCTGCATCAACTTGGCAACGGGAGTTGATCTAATCCTTTTTACTTATGATTGACTGATTGAATTTTAATTAAAACTTGTTCACACTGAAATGTTATCTCAGCTAGATTTCTCAAGCCTCATAATTGTGGAATTAAGAGCTTTCCCCCTGTTTAAATAAATCTTCAGGCATCAGTAAATAAATGAATAAATACTGGGGGAGGCAAATGGAAGAGCCCCTTGGAACTGCATTAAGCTGACCTGGCAGGACCAGAGGACAGTCTGCTTTCATTCCTGCCTGGGAGCCGAGCGTGCTGCCCCCCACTGCCAGGGACTGTCAGGCCTGAGGCTCGGGGACCGGTGACAGCTGCAGTCACACCTCTGCCCCCACCTCAGTGCTCAGTGAGAAATGGAGGCCCAGCCCATCAGGGCTGCGCAGCTCAGAAATGGCCAGGCCAGGACACCTCCCAGGCCTGGCTGGAAGGCACTGCCTGGCCCTCTGTGTCACCAGCTTCTTCCAGCACTGCTCCTTGCTACTGGTCAGCACTCAGGGGCCCCACTCCACCCTCTCGGAGCTTAATGGGCCTTCTCATCTGTGGATATTGCTTCATTTGAAGATTTGGATTTTACTATTTAATATTTAATGTTTTCTACCCAATTCTTTACCCTGATCCACTCCTCTGATAGCCTATCCCGGTCCTTTGCCTTTTACTGTGATTTCCACCTGCTGCCAGTGTGTGTCACTTAGGAATGCACGTGTGGAAGAGTGATGACTCTGCGTGGCTCCCTATTTCGGGGTAGAGATTCTTTAATGATCTGGATGAGCTCCCAGGCAAAGCCACAACTGCGCCAATGGCCTCCAGTGTGTACACACAGTCACTGCCACTGCACAAGTGCCCTGAGCACCTACTGTGCGCTGTTCACTGCCCCAGTGCCAAGGAGAGAGCACAGAACAAACAGCTCTCTCCTTTCACGGAGCCGGCATCCTAGCGCAGGAGATGGTTAAAGAAAAAAAACACACCCACACACAAGTGGCAAGAAGAAAAACCAGACTAACGGATTGGGGTTAAGTAAGACTGGCTTCCTGTGTGGTAAATCAGTCCTCTTGGCTTATCACAGGCATAACAAGTAAAATTTAACCCCAACTTGCAAGAAAAATAAGGTGATCATTTCAAGAAACAAAATAAAAATAAGCCCAGCCCCGCTCTGCTCTTAGCAAACAGCCGTTCCTTCTCTGCTGGGCAAGCAGATAATGCTGGCTGCCGTCGCCCACCATCCATTCCTGTTCCACTATGCACAAGTACTCTCAACTCTGACAGCACAAAGCTATTTAAGATGAGCACCTGTGAACGGAGCACCCGGAGTCCTCGCGGGGTGGTGACTGCCAAACGCAGGCTCCTCTCTCACCCCAAACGGGGAAGGGATGCTCTCCACAGCAGGAGCTTCTGCTATGAAAGAGTCAAAGTTGTCGTCGTCCTCTTCCACGGCCTCCTGCCCCTCCTCCACTTGTCCCCTGCCTTCTTCCTCGCTGAGCAGCAGCACGGGCTCTGGCGAAGGAAAGCTCTGGTCTATCAAGCTCTCGGAGCCCGAATCCAGCTCTCTAATGATCTGGTCATACTGGGCGATGAAGTCTTCACTCTCCGGGCTGATCGCCAGCAAGTCTGGATCACGCTCAGCCTCAGAGGTGGGGGCTGCCAACTGTGGGTCTGATCCGGGGGCTAGTTCAGGCCCATTCTCCCGCTTTGGGTCCTTGGACACGTTTGGAAACAGGTCTGAAGTGTCCCTTTCGTGTTCCCCCTCTGAAGCCATCTCTGGCTGGGGATGGAGGAGCCCACAGTTCACAGGGGAATTCTGAGCCTCGGGCTGGGCCTCAGCTGGTGGCTCTGCAGTTTCCCCCTGCGAGTCCCTGGCATCCTCTGTGTCCTTCTCCGCACAGAGCCTATACACCATCACATCATCCTGGAAATCTGACTCCTCAATGTAGGATCCTTTGAAGAGTGAGATGGCGTTCTTCTTCATCTGCTGGATGTGCTTGGGCGGATCAACCGGCGCTGGGGGGCCGGAAGTATCTAGGTCATCATAAGCCCCAGGGGAGCCTACGTCAGCCCCTGAGGAGATGCCTGTGTCGTAGCTGTCATCCCACTCCAGCTCCGTGTGGCCTTTGTCCTTGGCTGGAGCTGGCTGAGAGTCCCCCGTCCCTGGATGCTGTGGGTCCTGGGACACAGGACAGGCCGAGCGCACGGGGCCATCCTCCGGCAGACTGTGCAGAAACGTCTCAGAGCTGGGCGAGTCCCCATCATACAGCGCAGACCAGACCCGGCAGTCCCGCATGCAGTGCAGGATGTTGGTGTGGGCCTCCCACAGGTACTGCAAGTAGCTGATGTCCAGGGCCTTCCCGTACTCCACGATGCAGGTCGATGGCGAGGCTGCCTCAGGTGGCGGCTCTGCGGGCCCTGGCGGGGACAGACAGCAGTCAGAGCAGCGGGCGACAAGAGTGGCAGGCAGGACTTGTGCCAGCTAAGACCACGTCACTTCAGGCCTGGTGATTTCTGATTAAGTGGTATCTGACTAGTTGTTTCGTTTTGTATTGTAGTACTGAGGACTGATTAGATTTTAAAAAGAAACCTCATGGAAGATACAAAACCGAATGACCAAAGCCTGGCTATAGCTCATGAAAACTGTTGAGATCAATCCCTAGAGAAACGAGAGCTAATCAGGGCTACCTGTCAAGGGGTGAGCAGATCACATCATGCATATACTTAGTGGAGTCTCTGCGCACAGTAATAATTGGAGGTTTTTTTTACTTTGACTCTAAAGTGAGAGGTTGGTAACCCATGAATTTGGGAACTAGGTTTTCTGTAGAAATACTGGACTTTTAGCAAAGCCAATTAACTCATTGGCTTCCCGGGGACTACCAGGACGCTGACATGTATCAAATTGTCTCTTAAAGTCATGTTCATTACCAAAATAGTCACTTTAACCTGGGCATGCTCTCTGTTGTGACGTATGACTACCTTTGATAAAAGTTAAAAGTTCTGACCTCATTCCTGAAATAGTTGTGAAAATATTTGCATTTTAAATTTACATTTTCAGCCAGGCATGGTGGCTCACACCTGTAATCCCAACACTCGGGAGGCTGAGACAGGAGGATCTTTGTGAGTTCGAGACCAGCCTGGGCTACAAAGTGAGCTCAAGGCCAGTCTGAACAGCATAGTGAGACCCTGTCTCAAAAACACAAGGGCCGGGGATCTAGCTCAGTGGCCTAAGCACCTGCCTGGCAAGCACAAGGTCATGAGTTCAATCCCTGGTGCTACAAAAATAAATTAATTAATTAATTAATTAATTTACATTTTCGCTCAAGGGAGAAAAAAGACTAGGAAAATGTGTATTCCACCACTTCTTGAACTGTCAGAATGATGCGGGTGCCTTGTCAATGCAGACGTTAACCCAGCAACCCTGTGTGGTGGACACTACTCTCCCCACTCACAAATGAAGCAGAGGCTCCCAGCCAGGCCAGAGCTGAAACACGGATGACCCCATCAGTCCTCGTTCTCACGTCAGTGCCACGCCTTCACTAGCCTCACCCCATCACTGGCAAGCTCCTACCTGAGCCGTCGGGCGTGCCCTTTGACCAGAGGATATAATCCCGCTCTTGGTTCCCAAGCGTCACGGTGATGCCGCTGGCGCAGCAGCCGGGGGTCAGGGCGAGCAGCTTGGCAGCAGATACCGAGTAGCAGTCTCGCTCCTTCACGGCCCACCTCTGACTCAGCATCATGTGGTTGCAGGGGATCAGGTACCTAGAATAACACAGAGCCAACCTTCAGGTGGCAGGGTCCTAGTCCAGCACAAGGACCAGTGCCCTGAAGCGTGTTCCGGACCAGTCAGGGCCCAGGAAGGACTCGTCCTCTCCCCACTCTCAACTTGCCCATCACGCTGGCCAACAGGCTCCATCTGCTCCCTCGCCTCTCTTCTGGTCCCACCCCTCTGCAGAAAGTGAGTCTCTGCAATTCAACCTCTATGCATCTCTTCGTCCCCCTCTTCACCTCCGAACCTTCTCGACAACCTGGAGGGTGCTTCCCTTCCCGCTCGACAAGGCCATCATCCTATAAATCGCACAGAGGAGGCTTCCTGAGCAGAATATGGGGTGTTCAGATGGCTGCTCTCTTAAAAGCGAAAACCACAGTGCTCATTAAACAGAAGTAGAGGGAGATGAGGACTCAGGCCAGGGCCACGTGCAGCACACGCAGGAGCCAGTTTCTCCTCCAGGCAGCACCTTTTGATACACTACCTTTGGATACGCTACAATGTGTTTTGTTTCTGTATGCTTCCCAGCTTCCAGGACGTATAAACTGTGATTAAGGTTTCTGTGAAAAAGGTGACACACGGGACTTGCAGGATGTGTCTCGGGGCCTGTAAACATCAAGCCCTTTCCCAGGCGAGGAAAAGCTAAGATTGTATTAACACCCAGTCCGTGGCGACTGCCTAAGACAAGGAGCAGAGAACCAGCAATTCTCTTCACCGTTCTCCACAATAAAGATTTTAAGCATACTTTCCAGGCATGAAATGACAAACTTGCCCCCAGCCTCTAGTCTCCCGAGAATCAAACTCTCTCAAGCATTCCACAGTCCTCATGCAGCAAGTGAGGTAAGGGGGTCCCGCCCTGCCTCTCCCCATGGGCACCGATGACTTAAGGTGTTCACAAGGGGGCTGGGATTCCCGCATCACACTGCTGGGCAGCTTGAACCACTGTGGCACATGCACGACTGGCCCATCAGGCAGCTTTTTATTGATTTCATTATAAAAAGACTAAAAAAGTGATTAGATCTGTTTCTACCACCAGCGCTAAAGCTGCCTGATGGGATGGTCATGCATGTACCACTGGTGGTTCAAGCAGCAGGAACGTGTTCAACTGCTCTCACTAAGAACCACATGCCCCCATCAGTCACACCTAATGTAGTGGCCATTCGTTCTCATACACTCAGCTGAAAACTGCAAGACAGGAAAGCGAGGGGACAGTGCGGGAAAGGGGCAGGTATATTCTAAGTCTTGGCTAAGCTCTGGTAACTGTACCTGGGTCCTGCAGGAGGAAAGATGAATGCCACAGGTGGAAAACGAAGGAGCTCTTTCTCATGAGGCTCTCTGTGAGCATAAATGCTCTGGTGACCAGGAATGACATGAGAGGAGAGGCATCTGTCCCCATCTGTCTGAACCCAGCACTGCTGCAGCCTGGCAGATACCTCAGGAAGGCAGGGGGCTCCAACACCTCAGGAAAGGGCCACAGTGCACAGCAGGGGACGGAAGAGAGGCAGCAGCAACAAAAAGGAGCAGAGCAAGTGAGGAGCCCATGCAGATACCTCTGTGACAACAGTGGTGGGATGACTTGTTCATGACTACACACGAGCCCACCCTTGCAGACCCCTGCAGGTGATGGCAAGGTCTGCCATGAGATGGCTGTGAAGACCCACCCTGTGCTTACTGATGTGAAGTTTTCTTTTTCTGTAGGCTATCGAGGCCCAGGAAAATTCAGATTACATAGGATCTACTGTGTTCTTATTATAGTCATTAATTATTTATGGAATAAACTGCTTTATTGACTATGAGAACCCAATGACTACTGGCAGCTCAAATCAAACATACCTCATGACTGAAGCTTTTACATAGACCGCTAATGTTCGTTTGAAGTATCAAAAAAACAGAACTCTGGATCAAAGTTAATAAAGCTATTTATCAAGTGTCACACCAGTGGGTACCCTGAAATTATTTTAGAATAAAGAGTTACTGGCAATTTGCAACTTTGCAAATGCTGTACAATCTTTTAGCAGAAACTAAGAATTTTCTTCTGAATAAATCAAAGAGAGAGCCCTTGTTGGCTGAAGAAGCAGGTCCATGAAACTGGAAATAGAGGAGTTCATTCAAATGAACACCCTCCCTAGTACCCAAAGCAGTTGTTCCTACAGTTTAACGAAGGCTCACCTTTAATGAAGTGAAAGTGTAGACAAACCATACCTCGGCCCTCTGCCTCTCCATCATTTACAGGGAAAGATCAGGAATAAAACAAATGCTAGAAGCTCTCCAAACGTCAAGCATCAAAATAAGGTGGTTGTCCACAGCAGAAAAGCACTTAGGCATTTAGTACAAGTATTTACCATCAAACTTTCATTATATATTTATTTTATAGGGGGATTTCATTTAAATTCAGGAAGAATAATCAGAGACTTAACAAATACTGACTTTCGACATCTGGATTACTCAAAGTCATCTCCCAAAACAGCAGTGGTCAAAATGTCCTTATTGTCCTCCCTGTTTTCATTACTTCCCCAATCCTCTACAACCTTGGGTCTACGATGATTTGGATTTGACGTGTCCCCCAAAACTCATGTGTTCAAGGTTTGGTTGCCAGCTCGTGGGCTTTGCAGAAAGTGATTGGCTTATCGGGGCTCCAATGTCATCAAGTGGTGTAATCCACTGATGAAATCATAATTTGATGGCCTGCTTTATTTATTCATTTATTTGGTTTTTTCAGACAGTGTCTCACTATGCAGTCCAAGCAAACACGGAACTCATTAGGTAGCCCAGGCTGGCCTCAGAACTTGCAGTGATCCTCCTGAGTGCTGGGACAACAGGCATGCGCCACCACACCTGGCTTTCATGGCATTGAAAAATGACAGAAACAGAAGGTGGGGTCATGACCTTGAGGGCTAGCCTTACCACGGGCCTAAAATAAATGGAGCCACCTGACCACTGACTGAAGCCTCCGAAACTGTGAGCCAAAGTAAGTATTTCCTCTTTTAAATTGTTATGTCTTGGGCATTTTGTCATAGCGATAACAGCTAACACAGGGACTGTTTCTTTTCTGGGTATTACTCATCAAATAATTGCTTCCAAAAAACTTCAGTAACAAGCAACTGATGACAAAAAACACACAGTGCTTTTTACTGCACTGACAAGAAAAGCGAACTAAACCCAGCTGTAAAGTAGAATGAGGTAAGCCAAGTTCTGCCTCTGAGCTGACGACAACCCTTGCAATGTGCCAGTGTGCAAAACTCTACAAAGCAATGTTAGTGAATTTCAAAAAGCTTTCTTGTGTTTGGCCACATTTACTCTATTATTTTCCCCTGAGCTGGCTGCTTTTTTCTCTCCCAACTCTTAAGCAAGATGGAAATGTTCTTGTAACATGTGGCTTCTCTGCAAACTCTATTCAAACACAGCAGGCAACGCAGCTCATGACCTGACAATGGATCGGCACTTCTGGAGAAAAATACCCTACCCAAAATATTTAGAAATGACACTCAAGGTGTTAAGCAATTAAATTTTGCCTTAACTGGGAAGTTTCAGGAGCATGGGGATGATTTGTCACTTTCCCGCTTGACAGCACTTCAGCCTGCCCTTGGCCCATCACACATCGCATTCACGGAGGTAAGCAATTTCTCCTCGGTTTCCTGCTCACTGAAACACCCTCCTTGGGAGTATCTTATTCCAAGCTGCATTTTTGACATTTCTCCAAATGAAAGCAACATTATCAGTTGCAAACAGAATATCACTTTCAACAGTCAATATTTAAGAGCATTTGAGTTGCAGCAGAAATTGACATGTGACCATTTTTTATCCCTACTTATTGATCACTTTTTATTTAATGAAGATAATATCACTTTAAAAAGCATTTACATAACCTTCAGTGTTCTATGGCTTTTCAGACCTATGTTTACATTCACATTTGAATGACTGCTGTAGTGGCAGAAACAAAAAGAAAGATTATGAATCTATTCTTATGTTCTTTAACACAAAGTTCAAATGACTAGAAGAATACAGTTTTTTTCATTCCCCTTGCTCTGGGGGCATACTCTGTATCAGAAGACACTATCATCATGAATTTGAAATACATTTTCTAGAAAATTTCGGTCCCTTAAGTTTGTGTAGTACTTTATATCATTCCAAAACATTTTCACAGATATCCCCACAGTTGGTCCTCCCAATAACCTTACGAAATAGCATGTTCCAAAACCAGAATAGGTTAAACCGAATCAGCAGTTTAGAGCAAAGAGGCTAGGAACAGTGGTCTCTTGTAAGTCTTCTCATTCACTCTCCTCATGGACTTGCTCAGTCAGTGCAGTAGAAGCGGAAGTAGTCAATAAACAACTGCATTATCATATTATAGGGAAGGAGAATGGGCAAACGTGGACCAGCAGTCAGATCTCAGATCTTATCTCAGACCTGGCATTTGGTCTGGAACTTCTGATAATGTGCTTTGCAGCACTTTCTGAAGTTATTAGTCCTTATCCACTGTGGATATGACCGGCCCTGAGGTGGACATGTACATATTTGAAACAAGAGCTCATTCCTCCATCTTCATAAGGCATGCATCTGGGTTTTAAGAGAAGCCAAGACTACCGCCATCTCCAAGGACATTTTTAATCTAAGACTTTAAGAGCAGACACAAAGTGATCAGAGCTTACCTTGTAAGGTCACTGGACAGTCAGCAAACAAAGCTCTCACCACCTGGGCTGACCTACCCTGGTGACCCCCAGTGGGGAAGTTCTGCACCTCCCCAACAAGTCAGCCCTCCAGGTCTGCTCAAAATTAGCTGCTTTTCCTGCCACCAAAGGAGCAGTATTTAAAAATGTAACATTTAAATACAATGAGGCTTTACCCACCTTGGAATAAAAGCCTTTTTTTTTTTGACAATTAAAAATGTGTCTTGGTTACATTTCTAGTTGCTGGGACAAAGCACCTGACGCCCAAAGTGAAGGAAGGAGAGGTTTATTTAGCTTACAGTTTCTGGGGATTTCAGTCCATAATCAGTTGACTCCAAGGTAGGGTGACATGGCACTGGGGCAACACTTCAAGGCAGCAGCCAGAGCAAAAGGGGGCAGCCACTCATGGCGGCTGCAAGCGGCAAGAGCGAACCGCGCCAAAGAGGAAAACACGCCCCCATTCCAACCTTACATTGTATGTCGGCTCCACCCCTGGGCGGGTGCAGAACTCACACCGCCAATCTCAGCGCTACACAACGAGTCAATCACAAGCACTAGATTCAGCCACTTCCATGACTACATGAGGCTTGAGGGGGCCATCTATATACAAACTGTAACAAAAGGTTTCACTGAGTTATTCTGGACTTCACTCCAGCCTTGCCAACGCATTCTGTCATGTCAGTAGATACTTGCTGGGGAGCTAAAGTAATCCTTCTAGGACAGACTACCTTCTTTATGACCACAATTATTCTCTGCTAATGCTGTAAGATAGTTACTGATGACCCAGTCTACACCCTAAAATGTTCAAAACCCTTTTTTACTTCAAATCTAATAGGTGACACTCCCACAATATGACAAGTCTGTAAAGCCCTCCATGATGTGCAACCACCAACTTTTTCACACTCGTTTTTAGTCATTCCCTTTTGCAGGATGCTACACCTATACCACACCACCCTTCAAACTCAGTGGTGCATCAGGATTCTCCAAAGCATCTGTTAACACAGCTTTCTGGGCCCCATCTTCAAGTCTCTGATACAGCAGGTTGGAGGATGAGCCAGGAATGTGCATGTCTTAGCAGTTCCTGGACAAAGGTGCTGCTGTTCTCGGTACCACACCTTGCCATGCCTTTACTTTTCCAGAGCTCACCAACTGCAAACACCAGTATTCCATGAGGAATGCTTTCCTGGTAGGCTCTACTCAAACCACATCAAACCCCGCCATGGACGAGGGAAACCTATGATCGCCTCCCTCTTGCCCTGCTCTCGGCTTCATCTGCCCTTATATTCCCAAGGACAGAGCAAATGGAGAGTCAGAAAGCTCACTAAGGAAGGAGCTGGGGATACTGGGTCTCTATTCCATAGCACCAGAAGAGCGTGGAGGCTTAACTGCTGCCACTTTCCCCTGGAGCACTGGCCCTATGGTCCCCTAGGCCAGTCCTCAAGGAGTCAATCTCAAGACTCAGGATTTGGGTTCAGCAAAAAAGGAGGAAAGAAGTGTACCGCAGTCCAGCTGAGGTTTCTAAAATCCTGCACTAGGATGCACGACCAAACTGAGAGCTATCAGTAAAGCATCGCTGCTTTCCTTCACAGAAGCAGAGGCCTCCCCAGAGACCCAGGGACCTAGAGAAGAGGCAGCACAGCTGGGCCAAGGCAGGTTTCAGTGCCACTGGGTCTCCTCCCTGAATTATCAAATGAAGGTCATCTTTACAGCACTCTCCTCTGACTGCCAGTACCCATCTTCACATACTAGTTGCTTCGTTAAATGTTTCCCACTTTCACTTCTGGTGGACAGACTTTGTTACCTTGTACAAAGTTTTTTCAGTTCATCTGCCCCACTCAAGGAACTGTGTGCCTGCCTGGCAAGCGCAAAGTTGTGAATTCGATTCCCAGTACCAAAAAAAAAAAAAGAAATGTACTCAGATCTGATAGTACACAGTGAATGTCCATCACTACCAATGAAAGAGTCAAATTAACTACATTCAATAGCATTTCATATTTAGAAAAGTTGTTTTTAGTAACAAAGGTGTCTAATAATTGTACTTTGGGAGACAGAAGTTCAGCCACAATCCTGAAGAGCCTTTATAATACTTCTGAAATTTTCCATTCTATCTGCTGTTTCCATGAACATATTCATAATATAATGTATACACCCCCGAAAGCTCTTAATAAAATGACAATTAACCTTGAGAAGTAACGCAAAAACTAAGTTAGCACTCTTGATCATTTCCTTTCTTGGAAGCATGGCACCTACTTAGCTTAATTATCAAAGTTAAATAAAACAGTGATCATACAGAGTGAATTTTTCTGTAAAAAGGAAAAAAAAATAGGTAACTCACCTTAAAACTAGTTGTAACATCACATCTTCACAATGTAAACCGATAAGCGTTCTGAATAACGCCAGGGACACCACACAAAGCTGGGAAGCAATCAACACACATTCTATTTCAAATACTGGAACAGCTCAACTCCCCACAGATGGCAAATAAATCAGAATTACAAAATAAAATGGCCTCTTTTTTTAGTGATTTTGATAAAAAGCATGCTGTTGCCAGAGAAAATGTGTATTTCAGGATATCAGTTCTCCTATAGTAGCTGGTTAGAAAGCCAGTGCCTGGAATTATGCCACTGTGTAGAATTATCCTGCTATAAAAATGCCTATGCTCATATTTGCAACTTTTAAAGATCCAGATAAGCACATCCTCTATAGCTCCCAATGTATGCATATATTCCCACTCTCCCCCACCCCAATACCACCACTACCACCACCACCACCACACACACTCCACTCCTCAGGTAGCTTTTTTCCTATATTATTTTCAAGTACAACATTGGTTATTTATAAGAGAGGGGTCGCAGAACATTGCATGTAACCTGGTTTGTGCTCTTTAGAGCTCTCAGCCCCAAGCCTCAGCTTGGTGCAAATATTCTCTGTGGTTCTGTTTCCTATGTAGTGCTGAGGCTAAGACTGACCCTCTCCACTAGGAAGTTCATTTTTTTAAAAAAAGAATTCCTTCAATCTCCAGTTTCCGAAAGAAAAAGATAAACTGCCAAATATGAGAAATACCCAGAGGTATATTATGAAATCATTATATCCTTTATAGAGTAAGCTTTTATCAATCTACCAAGCTATTTAAGTAATTTAGGCTCTCATACTTTGTACAGGAAAGGAAGTGCTGGCTTCTCTCTTGCTCAGGATGGTCAAAACCTGGTCAATGAAATCCACAATGGTGTTGTAAAGAAATAGCTGTATCTGACCTGCCCCCAAACATCTCTTTTGTTCAGGGAAGGTTATATATTTGTAGTCAGCCTGAAGCAAAATACTTTGTTCTATTCCAAGTCACTGCACATTGCTGTTTGCTTACCCTGGGTGCCTTTTCCTGCCTCCTCCAAGGCTAACCCCCACTCATTCTCAAAGATTTAGCTTAGGTATCACCTCCCCACAGAAATCTTTCTTGTCTTCTTCACAGTACTACCACTCAAAACTTCCTCTCCCCAGTCTCACTTATATATCCTTATCTGTTGCCATAGTAAGCCCTACAAATCACTGTCAAAGGTGTTCAGCAGGGTGTATTTCTTTTTGTGTGTGTGATGTTTTCTTTATTCTATGTACAAGTACCTTATTGGATACACCATTTATAATGATTTCCTACCATTTTGTGTGTTGTCTTTTCAACTTGATGTTATCTTTTGAAACACAAAAGTTTTCCATTTCGATGGTGTCCAATTTATCTATTTTTTTCTTTCGTTTCTCATGATTCTGATGACATACGTAAGGAACCACTTCCAAGGCCACAAGAATATACTTCTATGTTTTTTAAAAGAGTTTTACAGTTTTAGCTCTATAGATCTCTGATTCATTTTGACCTAATGTTTACACATGGTGTAAGGTAAAAGTTTAACCTCACTCTTCGGCAGGTCATACCCAGTTTTCCCTGCACCACTGATGGAAGACTATTCTTTCTCCCACTGAATGGCCCTGAAATCCTGTTGGGAAACCAATGACCATGAATATATAGGTTTATTTTTGGACTCTCAATTCTATTCCGTTCTTCCACTCATCTATCCTTATGCTAGTAGCATACTGTTTTGATTAATATAGTTTTAAAGTAAGCTTTGAAATCAGGAAGTATGAGTTCTCATTGTTCTTTTTCAAGCTTGTTTTGGCTATTTTGTGTGCTTTGCAATTCCACAGGAATTTTAGTATCACCTCATCATTTCAATGAAGAGACCAGCGAGAAGTTTTACAGGGAATGAATTAAATCTGCACATCAATTTGGGAAGTATTCCTATGTTAACAATATCAAGACTTTCAGCCTATGAACAGAGGCTATTTTTCCATTTATTTAGGTCTTCTTTAATTTCTTTTAACAATTTTTGTAGTTTTCACAGTAGGAGTTTTATACTTCTTTTATGGAATTTACTCCTGAATATTTTATTCATTCTGAAGCTGCTGTATTATAAATAGAATTTTCTTAATTTTTCAACTGCCCATTGCTACTGTATAGAAATAAAATTAATTAATCTTGCATCCTGCAATCTTGCTAAACTCATTAGAAGGCTTAATGGTTTTTTAGTGTATGCGTCAACATCTTACATAGACGATCACATCACCTATAAAGACATGTGATTTCACTTCTACTCTGGATGGTTTTTCTTTTCTTGTTTCATTTCCCTAGACAGAACTTCAAGCACTATTTGAATAGAAATGGTAAGAGCAGACATTATTATCTTATTCCTTATCTAAAGGGAAAAGTTTTTTCTCATTCAGTAAGACAATACTCTCAGGTTTCTCACTGATGCCCTATATCTAACTGAAGAAGTTCCTTTCTATTTTTAGTTACATTTGTTTATCATGCTGAATGTTATCAAGCTTTTTCTGTGTCTACTGAGATTATATCATTTTTCCCTTATCTTTTTGATATAATGAATAACATTAATTGATTTTCATATTTTAAAAGCTTTTCAGTCCTGGTTTGATAAATTCCACTTGTTTAAAAGTATACAATCTTTTAACATATATTTTGTGTGCTAGTGTTTATTCATAATAGATTTATATTAGTCTGCAGTTTTCTTGTGATATCTTTGTCTTGTTTTGGAATCAAAGTAACACTGGTCTCACAGAATGCGTTAACACTGGTCTCACAGAATGCGTTGGGATTTAATATCTACTTTTTTTTTTAATTTTGTGAAGAGTTAAGTCACTCTTTTTTTTAAGTATCATAGTAAAAGCCCTATGCCTCGCTCTCCCCATCACTCAGCCCCTGGCAACTACCATTCTACATTGTATTTCTGTATGTTTGACTATTTTAGGTACCTCATATGAGTGGAATAATTCAGTTTGTCTTTTTGTGATTGGCCTGTTTCAATTACTAGTATATCCTCAAGATTTATCCACATTGTAGCACCTCAAACTAAATTCTCTTTCCTTGTGATTTCTTGTTTTATTTACTTAAAATTATTTAGAAATGTATAGTTTAATTTCTATGTGACTTTGAATTTCCAAAATTTCTGTCAACCGATTTTAAAGTTCAATTCATGTGATAAGAAGACATATTCTGCATTACTGCAGCCTTTTAAATTCAGTAAGACTAGTGTATGGCCCACTATGTGGTCTGCCTGAAGAATGCTAACATCACTTGAGAAGAATGTTTATTCTGTTCACGTTAAGTGGAATGTTCAGTGACTATTTTCTCTAGTTTAACATTTTAATTCCTTTTTCACCTCCGTTACTTTTTTAATGGCTTCTCTAGCTCTTCTCATATAGTATTTTAACGTACAGGCTCTTCTTCAAATTTATACTAAATTAGTTCCAGTGAAATATAAAAATATTACTCCTATACAGTTCTATTCCCTCTTCCCCCTTTATGCTATTACTGTTAAACATATTAGATGCATTGCTATTATTTTTTTGCTTTTAAAACAATAATCACAATTAGCCTTTTGAGAGGGGTTATGACAGATGAAACTAATAGTGAGAGAACTTTCAGTTAAGCAGAGCTCTAAATCTTAGAATGATCCAGACTTCACAACTTCCCAGACTTTCATTTCAAACACCCATGGACAGAAATACAATCTCTAATACCCAGACTTGATACTCTCTGGTTCCTTGGCTCTTCCGGCATATAAGCCTCTATGTTTTCCAAAATTTTGCCCCTTTAGAACTTCACTCTGCTAGCTCTGTGGAAGAAAGTGCCTACATAGAAAAATTCAGGAAAAAATGTCCTATGAAAGACAGTAAGTGCCACCTCCCTGACAAAAGCATTCGTGGTAGGGGAAAAAAAAAAAGTCCAGTTCATCTCTACCCAAATAGAAAGTAATGCATGCTCTAAGAAAAGGGGGTGGGCAATTTCATTCCCAAAACAAACTTCTGGAATCTGAGCTCTAAGTTCCCTTCCTCCTTACCCGAAACGGGGTGTTGATTCGGCTTGTGAGGGTGTCTAGAATATGGACATTCTCATGCTGGTGCAGCAGGATAAACCGGAGGAAGATCTCAAGCAGCGCTGGCTCCGAGATGCTGCGCAGGAAAAGGTCCAGGTATGCAGTTGTGGTCATGACCTCCTCTACAGTCACCTGGGACCAAGAGCAGAGAGCATGGTGAGCATCCTCGCGGTGCTATCCATACCGCACAGCTCCTGACCCCTCGGCCTCACGGCAGTGACCCCACCATGGACACGCCTGCCGGGCACACTTTTGTGCTTCATCGGAAACGTTCACACTCCACAGCACCTCGCAACGCCTCCTCCCTTTAATTCAGTAAGGAAAGGCAAAGGCAGAAAGAAGCAACTTACGTGTTCTGACCACTCTAATCATCAGATGCAGTTCAAATACCATCAAGATTTTAGTGTGTAATCAAAAATGGAGAAAAAAAGATTATGAGAACTATTGATGTGGTTAGTAAAGGTTTAATTAGAAAGGTTAGTATAACTTGTTTCATTATTAGTCATTCTACAAACATTTATTGGGAACTGCTATGTACAAGAAACCAAATAACATATTTTATGCTAGGAGAAGGGCAACAGCAAACACAATGACAGTATAATAAACCACAAAGGACAGGTACAAACACAAAATGCTATAGTGTTCAGATGTTCTGGAGAGCTGCAAGACAATTTTTTGTAGCTGAATAATATACATAAAGTGTTGTTTATAAAGTGCTTAATAAAATAACTGTGACTTTTTTTTATAATACAAATTAGTATTTTCTACCTAAAGTGATTTTTTCCCATGCAATAAAATGTCAATCTTCTGGCAAATAAGACTCACTGAAGGAGTCAAGTTTTTCAAAAGCTAAGGATCTGACACTTAAAGAAAATTTGAACCTGAAACATTTTGGGAGTATTTTAAGAGCTAATACATACTTCCTTATTCTCCTAAAAGCAGAGTATAACATGTGGAGATCACTACAATGGTCAATGTCCTACGGCAGAGAGATTCCCATCCTTGAACATATGGAAATCACCAAAGAAATAGGTCAAGCTTTCAGATTCCAGCACCAAACCTTAGAAATCTTAGAAATCTCCCTACCAATCAAGTCTAATGCACTCAGTTCTAAACAGAACAGATAATAATTTTTTTTCAAAGATTGTATCTCTTTTCTTATTTCCCCTTTAAAAGTGTTAGCTGTCACTTTATCATGCCACTACTGTGCCACTCCTTTTATACTCCATTCCTCTATCCCTTTTAATTTTCAGCTTTCAAAATCCACAGGTCAATTTAGAAGCCAGATGTCCAGATCTGCTAGATATGTACAGACAGGCCCCGAGTGAACACATCTGTGCATGAGGCTCAGCAGTATCTATTTCGGTTGCTTAAATTACTTTTTTAAAGTTCTTGGTGCTCAGCTGTGTCTTGGATAAATGAGCCCTGGTAGATAAAATATTAACAAATCAGCTCTCTGTTGATCTCACCCTAAACAATCGATGCGTATAACCTCCATTTGAATCGTTGCTTTAGAATCTACTAACACAGCGAGTACCTGAGTGGCCTGACACCCTCCCCCAGCTCCGTGTCAGCTAGGAGAGCCCTCCCAACACTCAGCGTGGCACACTGCCGTGTGACCACCTTTAAAGGGCTCTCCCTAGTCCAAAATCAGCAATGGAACTAGGTAAGCATCAACCAGTGGGCGAATAAATTATACTGAGAAGGGTGTTGCTCCAAGGCCACCCCACTTCTGAAACAAACTGCTGCTATCCTTTATTTACTGCTTTCTCCAGTAGGGTGTATATGGCACTTCTAATGCTGCCCGGGACACTTGCTCTGTCTTTTTTTTAACTGCTCCAGTACAGTGTACAAAGCCTGGCACACAGAATGTACTTTCATGAGTGAATGGCAGCCCACAAGGATGTGGCAAATTTATTCTGCCAGAGTTGAGCTTAGCTTTTAATTCTTCCTTATGCTCTACATGTGTTCTGAAGGACCAGAAAAGGATTTTTTTTTTCAAAGCTGAGTCTCAAACTTAAGGCTTCACACATATAGGCAAGCACTTTACCACTAAGTTGCAACCCCAGACTGAAGGACTTTTTCATGAAGACCTCTAAAATAACTGATGTCATTAAGCTTAGCTAAGGGGAAAATGACTTGTAACTATTACAAACATTTAGCTCCATGAGTTCACATCCACTCAACTACTGCAATCCTGGGGTAGTGTAGCAGAAACTTAATCCAAAATGATTTAGGCAAAAACTAATTTTCTAACGATCTTGATCACTAGAAAAAAGTACCATCGTGTAATCATTCCAAATGGATCATGTGTATAGTTTCTTTAATGCCAAAAGTTCAATTTAACTACCAAGCACTGCTGGACTGACATGTCATGGAGAGCCTAGGAGCCGCCTTTGTTCCAATAATGCAGCATGAGTTTTCCCCCCTAAGTCACACATGACCTCAATAAGCTCAAAAGCCCAGCAATAAACTCCTTATAAGTCTCAGTCTTTGGGGGCTAACATGAAAGGAGGGCATTAAGTATCTATTGTTTACTACTCTTAGGCTGGATAAATGAAAAGATTTTCTTTCTTTTTAGAAATCAAAGTTGTCATTAATAAGCTAAGAGGATTTAAGAAAGCACTCAAAGGGGCAGCATTTACATAACGTGCTACAAATATTCAAAACCCAATTCCATTACTTATCAAGTTGCAAACTCTATAAATTGAGGTCATACCTTAAACTAAAACCCCAACCAGGAAAATCTGGTTCCCTTCTCTTTCCATCTCTTTTCCCCACCACATCCTCAGAGCCTTTAGAAGCCTTTTATCCCAGAAAATCTTATCCTGCCCCATTATCTTGCTTTTGGAAACTTCTTCTAATCCCCCCAAATAGGCAAACTTCCTAATGAGGATGAGCCCAGAGCCTGAGTGTGATCACTTGAAAGCTAAGGATAAACCACCAGAGGAAAGATACCCTGCTCTGCAGAATGTAAAATGGAAGATTTCACCAATGCCTGGAAGCAGCAGTATCAAGACAGGAAAGTAGCAAACTCGTCACAGTCCAACAGTGAAGGAAAATCACCGGCTAGTGTAAGGAAGACTTCTTGCCTTACAGATGACAACCAATATTTATTTACTTTATAAAGAACTGCAGGTAGTGACAAACTTACATAAAAGAGCCAATGAAGGTCAGTACCTTATCATATATAGTAATAAAGCTTAGGATATGATAAAGGATATGAAAGCTTAAAAACATTATTTGATACTAAAGGTGAACCCAAATGACTGAAACAACCTAAAGAAAACAGTTTCCACAAACCATAATTAGACTTGATAGATAATGAAAACTGTAACCCTAAAGAATGTACCTGCTGGGGCCTCTTGTGTGCATACTTTTCAGCCCAGGTTCTAGAACGAAGCACTGATGAGGGCACTTAATTTCATTACTGTTGAGTCCAATGCCATCCATCCTTTGAAATAATTCATTCTTTGCCCACCTTTTCCATCCTCCTCTCACATGTACCTGTAGCCCTCTTCACCTTGAGTGTCTTTGCCAATCTTGTAAGTTAGTGATTTTGAAAATATAGTTTGAGACCCAAGAGTGTGTGAGTGAATTCAATTTATTGGTTCACTAGCAGTTTAGCTAGACTCAAACGGAAAATATCATCATATGCCACATGTAAAGGGTAAGGACTGTAGTGTGAAACTCTGGCATACATACAGTACTATGTCAGAAATATACACAGTGCAATATATCATATATATGTGCTTTGCTCATATATTCAGAATTTATATACATATATGCAAATGTATACAACACAATTCGGCCTGTGAGAAACAGTCAATGACAACAACCTGTACAATCACCAATACAATCACCAACAACCTTGTGACGCCGCACAGTCAGTCCTGGAAGTCATGCACATGCAATTGTGATCAGTTTTCTAAACAGGACAGTAACAGAACCTTACAGTCAGCCTATTATTCCCTTTTATCACAGTCTAGGAGCCCCAAAAATGTATTTTTATTTATTAGAATGTCAAGCTTCTCAGAAATAGACATTTTGATTTCTTTTTAAAAGGAGGTGGGTGAAGGAGGCGACACCATGTATCATATTCCACTTCTATAAAGTCAAAACTCTATAAAAAAAAAAATTAAGGCCAGAACCAAGCACAGACATCATACCCACAACTGCAGCACTGCATTAACTTAATGTGTAGGAATGAAATTGAGCATATAGACACTGCGACCTTTCTGTAATCAGCTCTAGTTGGGCGATTCCATTTGCATCTAAATTAGCACCAGAATCCTCCCTATAATGGCAGCTTTATGTGTATCCTGAAAAATACATTTCACACCTGCTAATTGTGTGTATGAGAGAGAGAGAGAGAGAGAGAGAGAGAGAGAGAGAGAGAGAGAGAGAGATCGAGATCGAGATCCAGTCATACTGGAGCAAACAGATGGAGCCTACCTTCTGTCACTAAGGTAGGTGGCAGGCAGTGGAGTCAGGTGACTGCGGCACCCTTGGAAAGGCAAAAGCCACCTTTCCTTGGCTACTGGAGGAA
>RJWT010009300.1:0-18251 GCA_004365215.1 Cuniculus paca
TGCTATTGTAACCATAGACAACAATACGTATTGCACATTGCAAAAAACTGGAAGAAAGGATTTGAAACGCTTTGCCATAAAGAAATGCTAAGTATTAGAGAAGCTAGATATGTTTCTCTTGCTTTTAACATTATACAGTGTAGGCATGTGTCAAAATATTGCATAGTACTCTATAAATATGTATACTTTTTCAGATTTTGTGTGTCGGTTTTAAAAACACATTTAATTTAAGTTAAAAAAAAGCAGTTATAAAAGTGAAGTCAGAGGCCATGGGGTGTTGGGTATTTGTTGAGCTTCAGATATAGTTTTGCAAGTAAAAAGAGAAAGAGCACAAATACTTTATATTTCTGTCGTGGGGTCCAGAGTGTCACAGTGCCTTGCTGGGAGGTCCTTAGAGGGCTGGTTTGTGTGTATGTTACTCAGGCGATTGGTCCTCCATTAGGAACACAACAACAGTGGTTTCACTATGCAGTTTGTCTGATGTATTAGATTTATCTTGTGACTATTTACAATTTATTATAGATTCTAGTTATTTGAGTCTAGAAAATCTGGACTAAATATTTTAATACAAAAGGAAATCAAGGTGTAGAAAGAGTGACTGAGTCTCCTGAGCTGTAGGCCTTGGAGTAAGGCTCTATCAGGTACAAACTTTACTTCTCTTAGTATTTGTAGTATTTATATATATTATGCTGGTAAAACAGCTAAGTAAACTTCTTATGGTGATAGTAATTCATGGTGACTTAACTCTATGCAAGTAGGAAGAAACTTAGCAGTAGTCTCTTGTGGAAACAACTCAGGATAGAATTTCCACATGGCAGACAGATTTAAAAAGTATTAACAATGGGAGGAAATGGCTTTAAACTATATACAGTTATTTCTTCATATTTCCCAAGGTAGAACAATAGCCTACTCTGATTTTAACAGTGATGCTTATAGAAAGAAATGATTCACTTCTCCTTAGAAACAAGAAGATTCTGAAGAGTGTGATACCCACTCTTGTCACTGAAGAAAGAAGTTCAGATGAGTTGGTTGTTGGAATTTCATCTACTCACTGAAAATATAGACATAATTATGACAGTAAGACAATCATAGGCATCCTTGATCTGTTTTTCCCTTGGAAGAGAAAATGACTCCTTTTCCTTGTCATTTTCTGCGGAACTTCTGATAACTCTTTTTCTCTGCTTAGATTTGATCTTTTCCCTCAAGATAAATACCAGCTGCAGCTAGCATTAAAACATGCCTCTCAAGACCACAGAAAAATTCAAGGGTTCTACGGGTGGGAATTTGAGTCATAATTTAGACATAATTTCTGGTTTGGACAATGATTGAAGCAAGGTCTTCTGACAATGGCCCGGGATGTTCTTGACTCTTACAATGACCCCTTGCACCTCAACAAAGTACTGTACTTGCTGAATTTCCTGAAGCTGGGATAGCAATTAGGCCCATAAAAATGAAGTTCATTAATGAAAACTAATTGAAAATTAATTCACCGTGACTCCAGGGAAGAGCTTGCATTTAAAATGTTGTGTTGTTAGCAAGTGAGTCTCTATAATCATCAGAGCATGGCAAAATATTTCAGAATGACACATAGGTTAATGAGGTGGTGAAACATCAGAAAAATAAAGCCTTGTAATATTAAATAGCCACCATGCTTAAAATGCTGCCCTGTCCCTCCCTTCTGGTTTCCTTTTCTGCCTCATTCTAGCTTGTTATCACTAGACACAGCACATGTCACATTATTTTTTCCCTCTCCCAACAAAACTTTCCCAGAGAAGATATTTTGTGGTAATTCTCCAAGTTTTGATTACTAAATATGAATTTGCGAACATCACTTGCTTATCTATACCACAAACCTGAAGAATCTTTCCCTTTTGTTAGTTTGCTTTGGTTTTGATTTTTGGAGACAGAGTGCCACTACGTAGTTGAAGCTGACCTTGAACTCACTATGTAGTCCAGGCTGGCCTCCAGCTTGCAAAAACCCTCAAGCCTCAGCCTCAGACTACTGGGATTATTACAGGGGTGTGCTACCAAGACTGGTTTTTCTTTCTTGAAACTTTTTAATACGGCAAATCTCGAATATACAGAAAAGACAGAATGTGTAGTGAAACTCACTCCCCTGAATCAGTAGTTATCTGCCCGGGATCTATTTTAAACCATATTTCAGTAAACCTGAACAGTTATTTAGATTTATGACGCTTTTTTTTTCAAGGTAGATATTGCATCATGATGAGTTTGCTTTATTCTTTCTTTCTTATTCATCTAAAACTTTTTATTTAAAGCATTGTACATGCAGTATGGAATGTAAGGGGCACGGTACATTTACTCTCTTACAAGCCCACCTAGCTGGGTACGGTGGCACATGCCTGAGATTTCAGTGGCTTGGTAGGCTGAGGCAGGATGATCGTGGGTTCCATGCTAGCCTTGGTAATTTAGTGAGACCCAGTCTCAAAACAAAACATAAAAAGGGCTGAGAATGCAACTTAGTGATAGTGCATCCCTGGGTTTCGTCCCCAGTACCAAAGATAAAAAACAAAAACGAACAAGCAAACTGTCTCTGTATGCAAGAGTGTTGATGGATTCTAATTGTGACTTTTCTTTTTTCAATTCAGTTGTTAAGAGATGATCTTGTGTATTTTGTGCATATAGACTTTTTATTAGTCCACATTAACTTTACAAAATACTGAATTTCTTTGTGGCATTTTCATGCATGCATATATTTTGATCGTATCCATGTCATCACTTTCCTTCCCCCCTTCCCTTATTCTCTTCTTCTTATGTAATTGTGCTTCCATTTTAAGACACAATTTTATGTAATACTAGCATCCCTGACCTTATCAATGCTACAATCAGTTTCAAAGGGGAAATAGAGACATGAAAAAGACACAGGAATTATTTCAATTTTGAGTACACCTACTGAATTTACCTAATGTACTCAGATAAATTTTTTCCCTTGACTGAATTTATTCTACATTTGCAGTTACTGATCATAAGGATTTTATCTGCACTATAGATTAAACCCTGAACGTTATGCATACTAGGTAAGCACTCTATCACTGAGCTACATCCTCCCCCCTTTTTATTTTGAGACAAAGTCTTACTAACTCGCCCAGGCTGGCCTTGAATTTGTGATTCTCCTGCCTCAGTTTCTCAAGAGTAACTGGAAAGTAACTTGAGTAACTTGAGACAGGTTCTTGATAAATTGTTAAACTGCCTAGGTTAGGATCCTCCTACCTTAGCCTACAAGATGCTGAATCACAAGCATGTACCACCACATTTTGCTTCTTATAGAGTCCATTTTGTGCTCTTTCCTTGCCTCCTATTTAATGTACACATATGTCATACTTAGTAGGAAGCACAGTGTATGGAGTTAGTGAGGAATCAGGAACAGGAAAGGAAGTAGACTGTTTACCTATAAAATCCATTCTGAAGAGGTGTCCAAAGCAGAAAGCAAGCAGCAGCACATGAATCTGTGCTCTGTTTTACAAAGACACAGGCGTATACACAGCATGTGTGGCATCTAAGCTTTACTGAGTGAAATGCACGTTGCTTGACTTCTGCAGGAATCTTTATGTTTTGAAAGTCATAACCATCTTCTGGACATCAAAGCCTTTGGGAGTTGACAGTAAGTGGAATTTTAGGACATAAGCAAAGTATTTGAATGACGTTATCAAAGAAATTGTGGCTTTCCCCTTTTATTATTCACAGCTAGTCAAGTATTAAATATCTAATTTTTCTAGATAACCAACAATGGAACCTATAGTTGAGACTTGTGAAAACATTTTAACTGGTAAAAAATATAAAAAAATAAAAAGAATCTTTGGCTTAATTTGAGTTTGAGCATTTCAAAGCTGGTATTTGCAAACTCAGAAAAAAAGAGCTTTTCATTAATCCATGATTTTGGAAACAGTTACTCTTAGCCCACAACCACATACGAATACAAAAATCCTAATGGGACTATTTTCTTACTAAGCCTGTAACAGTTTACATTCACCTAATGGCCTCAGGTTATGAGCAAACTACTCAATTAGAGAATTTAGGCTGGTTGCCCACATATTTTAGAGCAAATTATCCCTTCACAAATGCAGAACCCCCTATATAAAACGCCTAACCAGTATTTCCTGTAAAAAAAATACTATTCCCTAAATTCCCACCTTGAACCTACTAAGAATTTTTCTTTTTGCTAGGGCAAAGATTTTATGGAAATATTTGTTTTTATATCACATACCTTACTGTTGGTCTTCTTGCTAGCTTGTATTTTGACCTTAAAGTAGCTAAGAAATTATAATAAAAACACTCCTAAATAAAATATTTTTTTCTGAGTACTTTGTTAAGTACTTAAGATGAGAATCTTGAATTGGAAGGTGTAGAATTCTGCCAGTTCTTTGATAGCAGATCTTCTGCTTGGGGGGTTAAATGAATTTCATGGTTATCCTTAACACTTACTATTTCTTCTTAGGGCTCTTTCATTTAAAAGGGGGTCGGTGCTTCCAATCTATAAACACCCATTAAAAGTTCTCCACCCTTTTATACTTGGCTGCTGGTCTTAATTGTCTGCAGATGGGTGGATCACTGCATTTTTATTTCAAAGGTAGAGATTTGCAAAATGTAAACGGGCCTATTAAAAGTTCTAAATCATGACTCTCAACATCTATTAAAGGGACTCGTGTGTAAATGGGAAAAGAATTCTATGGGAAAGTGTCTCTTAGTAATAAATATTTTCACCCACATTTAGGAAAAAGTGTGTCACTGTCTATGGGTTACATGTGTAGTCAGTACAAGCAGTACTTTACTAGAGGGTTATTTTTAAAATTCATGCAAAACTTGGAAGGAAAAAGTGTTTGTAAAACATTATCATTCTCCTGTAGAAGTTGATAGATGTTATGTCATTTAGCTTCTATTCACTGACTTGAAACAAAATAATTTGTTATATTTTACACAGCAGAGTTAAAAATTCAATGCAATATAGACTTACAGCACCAGCCATCATATTTTGTTGTGTTGAATGTAAAATATTAAAATGTGACTATTTCTGGCTTACCTGCTGAATGATTCTTTCCTACCCTGGTAAAATTCCTTTGAAAAAATACTTCTCAATTCACAGTACTGCTTGTGACTGGGAACTGAAGCCTGGCTTGCTGCTGCTGGCACTGTGGTGTTCTGGCTTATCTTGCCTCAGGGTCTGACAGTTTATCTCAGATTCTACAGTTTCTTCCATCCTCCTTTCACTAGCCTTTCCCCTTAGTCTTGCTTTTCATTAGCCCACCCTGATGGCTGACCACTTCTAATCCATAAATCAAGCAGATAAAAACACAAAAGCATGCTTCTGTTATCTCTGGAAATCAGACCCCATCACATGTTTAGTTTGATTTTCCTAGACCTAAAATAAAATAAAACATTCCTAGTAGCACACAATAGTTGTAGCAAACCTGAAAAGCCAGCGTTATATATTCACTTTACAGCAGAGGAGGTAACGAAATTGCTTTGGACTATTCATTTTGACTATGAGTCCCCAAATCAATCCATTAGTCAAATCAAGGTTTGACTATCTGACATTTCCTTCATCTTTTCTCTAAATGCAATGTACAATTTATTTGATTTTAGGGCAATCGTCTTTCCCATAGACTCCAATTTTAATATACAAATTACAGTCACAATACTTAAATGATATTAAAGTCATTGAGATTGCATTTTATTTTCACTTACTTCGCTTGTGTGTGATTAAAAAAAAGCAGAAGTTGGGTATCCAAATAGAAACAAAAATATCAATTTGAGTTACTCTCCTTTGGCTTGCAAAAGTACATTTACAAGCTCTCAATGAAGTTTTACTTTCAGAAGCCATTTTAATACTTGTTATCTTTTTCAGAGTCAAACACATTGATGCTTTTACATGTGGATCTTATTATGTGAATAGCTGTCTAAGCTTGCTATTGAACAAAATCATATGAATTACTAACTGTGACTTTATTTCTTTTATAATCTTTGTAGTTCTTGCCATTACTTTTACATGTCTATGTCTGGCATTATGTAGCTTTGAAACTGTGCCAAAATATTTATTGTCGTATATCTGGCATTCTCATACTATGTGGTTGAGTTTGGTTCCAAGCTGGACAAAACTTATTAGCAGATACAGGTCTTAGAGTTTGTATGAAAAAAAAAACTTTAATAATTTTTGTATCCCCTAAACTATAACCTTTCACACTCCTCAAGACATGTGTGGAGTTTAAATTCTAACACTTGCGGTATCTCTTTTTCCAGTTTTAAGTAATTCTACATCAGATATAAAGTATGAAAAACAGAACATAATACAACAACAAAAGAAAACAGAAAATAAAAGAATAAGCTTTACTGTAGACTGTAACGTAGTGAAATATTTGCATGGATGGTTTAAATATAATATGCAAATCCCAGAGATCTTTGGACAGAGTACCACAGATACCTTGTAGCGCTAGTGCTTAGTGTTTACATGAACCAACAGTAATGATAAAAAGCAAAACATGCATGAGTTATCTTTTTTCTAATCTCTTTGCAGCTTGGTGAGTAAAATTCTTTGTCGAAGCATTGCAAAGACTTTCAGTTTCTGCCTCTGGGTTTAAAACCCAGCCTCGATCATACATTGTTTGTTATATTCAAGGATAGCACAGTGCTTTACGTGTAGTTCACTCTTGTTATACTTTTGTGAACATAGGTAGCATTATTCAAGGTATTAAAGATTATTTTCTAAAAGGAGATAAAACTATGACTCTCATGCAAACATAAAATGAACATAAAATATTTTAAATAGTAATAAATGAGGGAACCAGTAAAGTGTTATACTAATTCAAAGAAGAATTCAGAGAATTACATACATATAGCATAAGGAATGCTGAAAACAGATACAAATACATTTATAAACAAATGCAAAATCAATCTATCCATACAGTAATAATGAACTGCATTTACTGGATGCAATTTATTTGTGTTTCTATACACAAGAATCATTTGTATTATCCATTTCCTATAATGTACAAAGTAATAAATAATAATACTCATCTCATGTGCTTTGGGTGGTAAGGAGTAGTATTTTAAGAATTAATATAAAATTTCCTATAGTTATATATATGTTGATTTATTTTGAGCCAACATATAGTTTTTTGAGAACCTATTACACATCAGGTACTACTTTAGTGCCTACGATATATGATGGTGATAAAAAATTGTCCTTATATATAGCTTAGTGAGAGAGACAGACATTAATCAACTGATCACAAAAATAAACATATAATCTTCAGAGCTTTGAGAAAATAAGTATGATGTAATTTCAGTGGAAGTTAATGTTATATTAAGTAACGTTTGTATTTCCTGATTTTCTTGATGACATTTATTCATTTAGTGGTAGTGGGGATTGAACCCAGGGCCTTGGCACTGAAGTACATCTCTAGTCTTTTAAAAATTTTTTAAAATTTTGAGACAAGGTCTTGCTGAGACACAAAGTTGCCCAAAATAGATTTGAACTTACACTCCTGCCTCAGTTTCCAAGAGTGTGGGTGTAACAGAAATGAGTGAGGCAGGTGTCAAGATTCTATTAGGCAGTAAGGACAGTGGCCCCCAAATGGTGTTGGAAAACCCAAAATAGAGCCTGTTGAATCTTGTCTCTCTAGGGATTTCACAAAAACATCTGCCAGTTGTCCTGGGGCTATCAGGAACCTCCCCAGAGCATGATCAGGCAGGCCATTGGCTCAACCTTGCACAGCACTACATGAGCATTACATAGATTAGAACCTAAAAAGTGTGAAATCTTATAGTTTGTGTCCAGATGTTTCCCCAAGGTCTTGTGCAGTCATGGGGGACAAGCTTTTGGTGGTAGCTGAATCTAGACTTTGTGATTGATTCATGGTCCAATGCTGGGATTAAAGATAGGTTTCTAACTTAAAGTGTCACTTTTAGCCAGACAAAGTGACACACACCCTAGGGAGGGTAGCCTGCATACACTATAAGGAACAGAAAGAGGCTTTCTCTCTCTCTTCCATGTTGCTTTTGCTGTTTTCCACTGCCATGAACTGTTGCCCTTCTGCTCTGTGCAACCATGCCTTGGACCCAGCTGATTATGAACTGAAACCTCTACAAACTGTGAGCTAAATAAACCTTTCCTCCCTTAACTTGTGGATGTTGAGTATTTTGTCGAAGCAATGAGAGAAAAGTAACTAAGACAAATCTCCTATAAGATAGAGGTTATTGTTTGCACAATGGCCTGAGCTCCTCTATAAACCCCTTGAAAAATCCCTAGATAAAGAGTCCTCATGGGTAGCCTACTCAGAACCCCCTCCCAGCTAGTGAGAGTTTTATATCTTTTGCTTTCTTTCTTTTATGTCTTTTAAATAAATATACCCTACCTCTTCTTCCATGGTTTTATTCTTTATCACTGTTGGGCACAACCCAGATGTTCTGATAACCCTGGGATTACAGGCAGGTGCTATCATGCTTAGCTTATTTAAAAATTTTTTTTTGTTTTACTTAAAATTGTTTGTTTTATAATGGAGCTTCAACCCAGGGGCATGCTACCACTGAGCTATACCCCATTCCCAACACACATACCTTTTTTGAGACAAGGTTTCACTAAATTGCCCAGGCTGGCCTCAGACTTGCTATCCTCCTGCCTCAGCCTCTGGAGTAACTGAGATTGCTGGCATGTGCCATTTTGTCTGGCTAAAAGTGACACTTTAAATTAGAAACCTAGCTTTAAAATTCTACCATATTTAGTCAATTACTCAGATAAAAACTAGGAATTCTGCAATGTACAAATATATCTCATATGTATACACTCTAGTATTATTGTAAAAAAGCACCATGAAACAAACTTTTATGTTAATTTTATTAATTAGGATCAGAGAAGAGAATCATAGTTGCTTAGAATTAGTAAAGTCAAAATTTAATCCGTTAATCTTTTGCTGATTGGTTTTTCTAGAGTCTTATCCTCCCTCTCCCATCTCTAGTTTCCAGATTTTATTACGGTTCTCCAGTTCCCAGTATCCTTGTGTGAAACATTATGTGTGATATACCGACCCACAGAAAGATGCCACTGTTAAGTGTTTAGCAACTTCAGAATCAGTGATGTCCTGTATTCTGAAATGCTCCAAGTCTGTCGGGTAATGAGTGGTACTGAGGATTTCTGAGCACTTTTGTGGCCATTCACTCTACCCACTTAACTACATTCCCTTCATCTTCAAAGATTTACTGAAGCTTAATTTGATAATACAGAATATGATAATGATGCATTCACTTTTTGAACAGGTTGTAGATATTACATCATAAAAACTGAATTTATATACTATATATGAATATGAACCAAACATAACAACAAAAATACACATTTTAGGGTAATTGTAAAAGTAACGGTAGTGAAAACTAATGTTAAATAATTTTTATTTGTCTAAATATTCCTTTTGATCTGGGCTTTGTGAAGCAGAAGGATGGTGAGTTTGAAGCCAGCCTGGGCTACCTAGTAAGCTCAATGCCAGTCTGGTCTGGGCTACATCTCATGACTCTAGCTCAAAAAAATTTCTTACTCCTTTTGATATTATGATAGTCACTAAAAATTATCCAGTGCACTTTATTGTACTTTAACCCTTTATTTTGTCTTAGATTAGGAGTCTTAAAAGTAGACCATCAGATAAGGATTTGCGCACAAGTGATTTATCAAGAAAGTTCATTTGGAGCTGGGTGTGTGGCTCAGTGGTAGAATATTGGAGACCCCCGCGGTGGGTTCCAGCCTCCTGCCAGGTGTTATGGCACATGATGGAGCAAAAAGAGCAGGAGACAAAATAGTGGTGCAGCGGGGATCTGGGATGACCAGTTGTTCATGGGGAACAAAAACCTATAAGGCACCAGGATCTTGGTATATATTGATTATATCTGTGTTTCTGGGAACAGTAACGGCAGCTATAGTAGACTAGAAAGAAGAAGAAAGCGTTCTTGCAAGGACAAGGACAAGACAGAGGGCCAATAAGGAAACGCAGGTGCCTTATCACCCTCAGCAGTTCTTATCTTGCCCTGTGAGCACCATAGTCATCATTAGCCCTAGGCTTCCAGGTGTGCCCACAATAGAGGAGGGAGTTTCTGCATTCCAGTCTGGCTCAAAGGATAGGACAGGATGGCCTTGGACATCCTCTAGACTCAATTTATAATTTGTGGTCCCTGACAGTAGAACAAGGCCCTGAGTTCAATTCCCAGTACCACATACTCACACAAATATAAATAAATCAATATGAGTTCTCCTGGGAGAAACCAGTAAAGGAACGTAGAAAAGTAGAAATTAAGACCAGAAAGAGAAGATAGCCAAGTAAAGATGACTCTCAGGCTAACTCCCATAGAGGGTAGCTACAGTCTGTGTTTATAGGGACCTCTGGAATGTAAGTTATGCCTCAGAGTTGTCCTGACCAGAGTAAGGTCAGCTTCTGGTCTTTCATACTCCTTTACCCAACAGTTCCCTTGGGATCGATGTGAAATCAGGGAAGTAAATTTCCAGGCACTTTATAGTGTTGACAAAAGGGATCCAATGTCCTGAGGAAACCTTATGAAAAACAATGTTCACTGTTGGAAGCAGAAACACACAAAGATGTGAAAGGGGATCTGAAGTTACTGAGAAGAAATAGTAGTTTTTGCAGCACCCTCGCTGGTATCCCCAAATCTGTTGTTTCCCCTGGGCTTATGGTTCCACTGCATTCCCAGCCTTCCTTGCCAAATGTGGCCATATAGCTGTGTTCTTTCAAGTAGAATGGAGTGGAAATGATGTTTACACTGTTGAGTCTTGAGTAGCCTCATCTGTACAGTCTTTCCCTGCTGGCTGAAACGTGGCTGAACTCATCTTATACAGATAATGACAATGACTCTAGAAATGGTAATGCTAGAAGGGCTGAGGTTCCTGAATGACTTCATGGAACAGAGCTTCATGATGATACAGAACTTGGACTATTTGGTAAGGGACTATTTGAACAATTTGGTAAGGGGACACATTTCTTTTTCAAACCATTGAATTATTTTTGGGTCTTTTTATCATAGCAATATAGCTGTTTTCTAGTTAATAGAGATATATTTTTATCATAATGTAATATAGACACATTTTTAGGCTTTATTGTTGATTTCATGTATTATAATACATATCATCATCACGCTTTTTTTTTTTTTTTTTGATGCTGGGGATCGAACTCATGACCGCGCACTTGCCAGGCAGGCACTTATACCACTCAGCTAAACCCCTGGCCCGACTTTTTTTTTTTTTTTTGCTGCTATCAAATAAGTATTTAATGAAGAAACAAAAGTGTAGGACTGGGAGTGTAGCTCAGTGGTACAGCACTTGCCTAGCATGCATGAGGCAAGTTTGGTTCCCAAGAACCACTGCTCTACAATAATGAAAATAAAATACATTACAATTAAAGAACTTACTACAATACTGTTAGGAATGATATCGAACAAATGGAAATAGTTTAATGAAAAGTAACCCAAATAATTATTGAGATAAAATATGGATGCATTAAAAATGAGGAGAAGGTAAATTATAGTATAGAAAAAATAAATGCAAAGGGCACCATGGCAACTGTCTTTCAGGACTGGAAAGGTGGCTATAAAGGGGTTACTGGCCAACTGTTTTCCATGCCTATAGGGGAAAAACTAGTAGGTAAGAGCTTAAACTGACCTGACAGTAATAGTGATTAAACATTAGAAAAGGCTTCAGAGTAATATTGTGGAATCTCTGTCCCTGGTGAATTTTAAGGACAAACCATCTGTCTTAGACATTTCAGGCAGAGCCTTGTAGGAAGAGAGAAGTCTGGTAAATGACTCTTTGAACTGGCTCCCTTTCAATTCCTGAAGTCTGCTTCAGTAGTATTCTGGGGAGTTGTGAGCACATCTTTCTGTTCACTGACTAGCCTGACGGATTAACTGGCAGTTCACATCTATAACTTGAGACAGTTATTTCTCTGGCTAATGCTGGTGAATTGTGGTATAGGGAGAAGAAAGACTCACTGATGAAAATAAAGAAATTAAAAAGTATATTTTGCACTTGAATTCTAAGTTAGTAAATAATTTCCATGTAATCAAAAAAATTAGCTGACAAAGTCCTAAGACCTTTGATATGTTTCAAGAGTTACATTTCACTTAGTAAGATTAACTGCTATTGCAATGATAGAATAATTATTAATGTTAACAGTGAAATTCCACAGAACAGTAAAAACAGTCATTGATATTCGTTTATAAGATTTATTTACATTGGTGCTGTGATACAAATTTACACTATTTTATATTACTTATTAATAATCATGACTAGATCCCTAAAGACAAATTTTATTAGAAGAGAGGTTTCCCTAAGTCTAAAGTTTTCTTTCTTGATTAAATGGTATCACAGTAACTGTCTTGAAGGTAAACAGTTTTTGATTGGTAGATATGTATTTTATACTTTAACCTGGTATAGTGGAAAATAATTAGACTTGAAGACTTAAATATTTTGGGAATTTCCAGCTTTATTAAAATAATAAATCATTTTAATGAAACTTTAAATATTTGTTAAAAGTCCAAAGATGAAAGTTTCTATTATTCCAAAAGTGTTTTTTTTTTTTTTTGTGGTACTGGGGACCGAACCCAGGGCCTTCACACTAAGCTCCTTCTCCAGTCTTTTTTCATTTTTTTACTTTAAGATAAGATTTTGCTAGTTTCTCAGTTCACCAAATGGGACTCAAACTTGTGATTCTCCTGCCTCAGCCTCCCAGAGTACTAGGATTAAGCGTGCATCACCATGCCCAGCAAAATATCTGGATTTTATATTCTGAAATGGCATGATATCTTATTTTAATTTATTTTGGTGTGTTCTGTTTTCATAGTAAGAGTTGTCAAGTTACAGCTCAGTAGGAGGCTTTTATTCATGGAGGAAGAGAAAATCTAACCAGATTTAAAAGGACATCCTTGACTGCTTTTCAAGTAATGAAGCTTAAAAGTAAATACTCTTTTAAACACATGATATGGACTGGGGATTTAGCTCAGCAGCCTAAGTGCCTGCCTGGCAAGTGCGAGGTTATGAGTTCAATCCCTGGTGCCGCAAACAAAAACAAAAACAAACAAACAAAAAGCACATGATATGGTGGTCAACTTCATGTATATTTTAAAAATACAAATTAAAATGATAAGAACCCTTTAAAAATTTTTATCATGTTGTTAAAAATAAAAATAACTGATCATAAACTATGTTGCCTGGGGTGGGAAAGAGGCACATTTCTTGGTATGTGATTTAGTATAACTTCTATGGAAGGCATTTGAGCAGTAACTATGGAAATTGTAATTGCACATATTGTTTAACCCAGCAATTCTACTTCTAGAAATTTTTTGCTACCAGTGTTTACTGACACACAAAAATTGACCTGTGCACAAGGTTATAGAGTGCTGTGTGGTTTGTAATAGTAAAAAAACCACAAATAATCTCAATGCCCAACTGTAGGAGACTAGTTAAAAATTCTTTCAATCGAATGTAACACAGCCACTAAAAAGAACGAGAAAAATTTAAAAATCCGTCTGCATATATTTTAAGAATTTTCTCCTTCTTTTTAATGGCCATATTACATTTAACAAAAAAAATTGAATTACTTACTTTTGTTCGAACAAAAGGGGCGAGGGGTGGGAGTTGTAGCTAAGTGAGAGAGGCCTTGGGTTTGATCTCTAGCACAAAAAATGAGAAAGAGAGAGAGAGAGAGAGAGAGAGAGAGAGAGAGAGAGAGAATAAATCTGAAATGCTACCCAAAAGCTGTTAATACTCATTGCTCCAGGGAGAAGAACTGTGAGTCCTGAGATTATGTGTTACCCATTCAAAACATAAGCCAAATAATTATAAAAGAAATATGGTTGCTAGTATACTAACTCATTTATCCTTTGTTTGAGGATTTATTTACATTTAATTTAAAATTATCTTCAATTTCAAAGTATAGAGTGAAGCCAATTTCAAAATGGAATGTTATCTCCAATAGGAATTAAGATTTTCAAAACAGGAAGCTACTTTTCAATGCCACTAGAAATTTTTAAGATAAAACAAAAGTAATTTGTTTATATTCATTTGCTCTGTAAGATCTATGTTCGTGCAAGAAAAACGAATAAGGGAGACGTTGACAGATGGTGTCTGTAAAAATAAATGAAAATAGGATAATTTAAGTTTTCTCAAAATAATTATAAGGAGAAATTATTCCAAATTTTTCCATCAAGATTTCATTACCAGTACCAAGCTGAGCCATATCGAAGCCTGAGGCAAAAGGAAAAATCAGAAACACTGATTTTGCCTTTATTCAAAATTTTGATATTTTGTTTTGTGGATTTTTTAGTGGTCATTAAAAATGTTGAATTAAAATATTATTCATATTGATTACTGAGTTTTTCAATACTCCCTTATATTTTATGCCTGAGGCAAATGCCTTACCTACTTAATTCTACTGAGTTCCAATACTGTTCATCACTCAAATAATAAAATCATGCTAGAAAGACATTACTTACAACCTTTTTTTTAAAAATTTTTTTCGGCACTAGGGGTCAAACTCATCACAACCTTGCACTTGTCAGGCAGGCGCTTAGGCCACTGAGCTAGATCCGCAGCCTTTGTCTTTTTGAGACAGGGTCTCACTATGCCGTTCAGGCTGGCCTTGAGCTCACTTTGTAGCCCAGGTTGGTCTCGAACTCGAAACAATCCTCCTGTCTCAGCCTCCTGAGTGCTGGGATTACAGGCATGCACCACCAGGCCTGTTTCTTACAATCTTTCTTAAGAATTCTTTTTTGTTGTTGTTTTTTTGGTACCGGGGATTGAACTCACGACCTTGCTCTTGCCAGGTGGGCACTTATGCCGCTGAGCTAAATCCCTGGATCTTAAGCATTCTTTTTATCAATATTTCAGGATACTATTGAGAGAAATTAAAATAACATAAAAGCTGGATTGATGAAATACTAAACAAAAATAAATTCTGGCAACTCAGCAAGGTATATGGGTTTATCTATATTTTATAAATGAAGAAAATGAGACTTAATAATTTGCTTATGATGCTCAAACAACACATTACACAACCAATATAGAAACTAAGACCTTTCTTCTACCAATCCTCCAAAATAAAGTCCCTCCTTTGTCAGGGAATTAGTGACATTTGAATCAAGTTCTGAAAGAAGTGTCTAGATTCACCAGAAACAGAAAAAAAAAGGAGGCTATCCAAGGGAAAGGGGAACTGTGAATAAAGCAGGAAAGTAACATTGAGGCCGATTTACCCAGAAGCAAAGAAGTTGCAACTTCAGGGTCCCTCAGAAAAATTCTTACAAATCCACGCAGAGATTCTAATGTATTTACAATCTCATTCGCTCTCTCTCAAAATTTCCCTATGTAAGAAAGCTTGGGGTGGGGTACTAAGTATCAAACCCAGGAGTGCTGTACCACTGATCTACTTCCCCAGCCTTTCTTCTATTATTTTTAAAACATTTTTAGACAATGTTTTGCTAAGTTGCCCAGGTGGGACTTAAACTTGTGATCCTCCTGCTGGGATTACAGGCATGCACTACAGCCCTATTCATGTGATATATTTTCATTCCAGTCAATTAAAGATTGCTGTCTCTTTTTATCCTAGCTTCTTCAATTTTTTCACAATTCTGCAGCAAAATTGAAACACGCATGTCATCAACTTGCTTCTTAACATGCTTAAATTTCAAGATTATTTCATATATTTTCCACAATTATTAATTATACTATGATTCAAACACATCTGGAAGAAAACATCCTCTTTGGAAGCAAAATATTTAAACAGAATTTTAAAAAATTCACAAAATGTCAAACATTGTATATTGAAATGTACACTAAAACTCTGTCAAAATCATGAAGAAAAGAAAGCATTTATGATAGCCAGGAAAATAACGATGATCAAAGTGATAACAAAGAGACAAGGATTAGGAGAATCAAGACACTCCAAAAGAAGTGAAAAAGCAGAAGAAATATAGGGCAATATGCAGGCAAAATATAATTTCTATAGTCAACAAAGGTCAGGAGTAGCTTCACCTTTATGACTTCATTAGCTGTTTCAAGATAGCCTGTCGCAAAATGTAATATATTATTTAATGCTTAAAATCAATACTTTTTCTTTAACATTGTGAGTCCATTACAAAAAACAATAATGTCATCTAACACTTAAAGACAGTAAATTTCTTTTCTTCTTTTTTTTGCAGCACCAGGGATTGAACTCATCACCTCACACTTGCCAGGCAAGCACTTATGCCACTGAGCTAAATCCCTGGCCCATGACAATAGATTTCTATAAACTTTGAAATATTTCTCTAGACTCAAACAATATAAAATGGGTGTATTAGTCTGCTTGGGCTTCCATAATATAACACTATAGACTGCGTGGCTTAAAAAATAAAAATTTATTTTCTCATATTCTGAATGCTGGAAATCCAAAATCAAGATGCTGGTTGGGTCAGTTTCTCCTGAGGACACTCCATTTGCTTGGCAGATGGCCACCTCCTCCTTGCTATGTCTTCACATAGCTTTTTTGTGTACACACACTTGTGGTGTTCCTTCTTATGATGCTAGTCTGGTTGGATTAGAGTCCTGCCTTTATGACATCATCTAACGTTGATTACTTCTTTGAAAGTCCTGTCTCCAAATATAGTCATTTTATGGGTTAGGGTTTCAACCTATGAATTTTGAGGAGGCATAATTCAGTCTATAGCAATGGAGAGATGTTTCTTTAAAAAATATATTTTGGAAAAAATACTCTTTGGAGATTCAAGCTAGCTTATTCCAAGGTAAAAATGTTTACAAATGGTTGTATTAATAAATCATTGTCAATAAGACAGACATTATTTATATTAGGTAGATTTACAGATGGAAAGAATATATTGAAAGCTCTCAAAGCACAGAGTGCAAGAAGACTGTTTTAGACTAAACATAAAGAACAGATAATACAATTCCATGTTATTTTGAAGTACTTAAAAAGAGTAGTTGACGTTACTACATTTTTTAAAGGGGACCTTTGGGGGTTACTGATGAAAATAGTAATCATGATTCAAATAATAACAATTTAGTGGAAATTCTAGAAATAGTTATCGGATTTAAACTCATTTTTTAAAATGAGAATGTGGAAAGAGGTCCCAAATGGAAAAAAAAAGTATTAGTTTATGAAGACTGAATTGAAATAATGGGAAAAATATATGTATAAAGAAAGAGTTAACAAATAAAAAGACACCAAATGCTGCTCCATTACTGTAGATTCTATATCAGATATGAGCAACATTGATTAGTTGGCCATTAGTTCACTCTACTGCTGCATTCAAAAACTTTATGAGTGGGTTTTAACTTTTTTATTAATTAAAAACTGATCTATAGCTTTATTCAACAATGTAGAAAAAAGTTTGGGACAATAGAATACTGTAATTGAAAGCATTCATCGAGAGTTGTTTGACAACTGTGTTGGGCAAGGACAAGAGCTCTCAGCACTGTGTAAAGGTATTAATAAGTGTGCAGGACGAGCATCACATGCAGCTCATTCATTCTGGTGAGAGAAAAACCTGCCTTCACGATTGTTAACCACATTGGTATTTTATGACAGTTATTTTCTTTTCAGGTTCCTCTCATAAATGGAATATTTTAAATACATTTGTCCACTTGGAGTTTTTGAAAAGTTTAAGTTTAATATAGTGAATTATCTATTATAAAGTTTTTCAAGCTTTGCACACAAGAGTTAAGTACATTTTATGGACTCTAAAATATATTCTTCAAAAACTTGGAAGAAAAACCACAGCACAAGCAAAAAACTTATTCAAAAATTAATAAAGATTAAATACATAATTTTAAATAATAACTCAGAAAGACCTTTTGGAACATTTCAGGGAGACATTTAAGAAATTATAATCACCTTAATGAGTTATATATGAAGGGGATCTTCTTTTGTTATCTTTAAACGTAGCTACGAATGAGAAAAATTCAGATAAAAATTAATGAGATATGAAACGAAAGTTGAAAAAATGAGCAATGATATCAATGGAAATTATTCTTATGTCAGGAAGTAAACTGACTAAACAAGATTTCACATCATATCAAAAGCATGACTTTACTAAAATGGATGCATTTCAAATAGAAGAAACGAAGATGCACTTGAATTGATAATCCAGTTAATGAGAATAAACATGAACACACTAGAAAAGGATTAAAATTTCTTCTTGATTTGACATAAAATAGTTACAGCGAAAAGTAACATAAAGCTCCTCATGCGTAG
>RJWT010009301.1:0-25282 GCA_004365215.1 Cuniculus paca
AGGAAGAGGAGGAGGAGGAAGAAAAGAAAGGAGGAGGAGAAAGAAGAAAAGGAAGAAGAGGAAGACGACTGTGACAAAGAAGATGACAACTAAGGATGTAGGTCATAGCTTCCTGGGTTCAAGTCCCAGTAGTGCAGAAAGAAGAAGAAGAAAAAAAAATCAAGTATCTTTCTACCTTGGGTCTGTATTCCCAATGGCAAGAGGAGCTAACCTATCAACCCCTTCCCTTTCATGACTCCTGCAAGTATGATGCCATATCATTTGCTATCAATTCTGTCCCAAATAGCATTTCATTTATGTATCCTTAGCCACTGAAAGTTACATGGATTGATGGAATATGAATTCTTAGCTAGGTTCTAAATAGATTCAGAGGTTGAACAGGCCATGAAGTTGTTCCTGTTATATATCTGTAATCTAAATGGAAATAGTTTGTGGATTTGTGTTCAGAACTGTGCTTGATTTTCTGGTTTAGTATTTGAGTAGATAACCAAACCTCTCTGAGAGATCATTGGTGACAAAAATATTCTTCATGAGCTTGTGTCATGTTGGTTTGCTTTGTTAATACCATTAAATTCAGGCTAAAGGACTTGAAGTACACAATTTTCTCTAGATTGGAGCAAATAATTTTCATCCTTAGACTATATCAGCAATTATAATATTTTAGGAAATAAGGTACCTATGAAAGCTGAAAGATGGATAAATCTTGAAAATGCTATAAATGATAGGAGCCCTTACACGGAATGTGACTTATAGTTTGAATTAAATGTATATAAAAAGTCGAGAATCGGAAAAATTTTACAAGATACATTAGTAGTTACTAAGAAATAAGAGAATAGAGAGATGGAGAGTGATTGATATTCATCACAAGATTTCTTTTTCTGTAGTGATGAAAATGTTCTGAAATTGAATGGTGGTGTTGATGGCAGAAACTCATAAATACAATACTAAAAACTGTTGGATTGTTTATCAATGGTGGATTTTATAGAGTGAATTATTTCAGCAATATATAAAGAAATACATGTTTTCAGAAACTGTGCTTACTAAGTGATATAAAAAAAATTCAGACTGCTTCATTCAAATTAATGCAGACTGTCTTCCTCAGTGTTTGAATTTACCTGTTCTCCAAGACCAAAGAATAAGTTAGATTTTTAATTGGCAGCATACAGGATTTCATACAAAGATTTTGAGTGGTAAGGACAGATGAAAGTGTCTTTCTACTGTAAATTCTCCCTTGACTACCTGTCTAAATCATAGCTTCCTAACACTGTAAAATAAAGACAGTAATAGCCATTTGGGGGGTTAGGAAAAATAAACGCCAAATTACTGTGGTGTCAGCTAGGAAACAGGCCCTCCATAATTGCTACTTTATTATAATTTGTGTTATTTAGTTGTAAATATTGGGCTATAGTATTAGATTCTTGGCAGCTCAGCTATTCCAGGGTTGGCTTTCCTCTTATTGGCATCTTGGTCAGAAAGAAAAGAATGGCTAGAATATCTGTTAGCACTTAATGAATTTAATCAGCCCCTGAGGGACCTTGGATATTACAGAGAAATATTTAGCAGTGAAACAAAATTTATTCTTTCATAGTTGACAGAGCCTTCTCTACCAGAGGTACCATTACTTGCACTGAGAGGAGCATTAATATACTATAAGAGAGACATTAGAAACAAGAGAACATATCCCTGTGCCCTTATATTAAAATGTTACTGTGCATGGGCTTCTGAATGCAATTTAAACTGCTGGCAGTAAGAAAATAAAATGCTTTGTAAAAATGTGCAGTTCAGTTGTCCATCATTTTTATTATTTATGGTCTCTTTTTCCTTTCATTAGGATTGTCGAGAATTTTTTTTTAATCTTTGTTGTTGTCTTTGGAAATTGAAATGAAACTGTTAGGTTGAGAATATAAAGAGCTAACTGCATTATTTGGAGATCTACATTATAAATGATGATGTGCAGAAATTTGTAATCGGAATTATGAAAAAATGTCTATGTCAGTTGCTCCATTTGACCTAACTGCTATTTATGGTTTTCCTTAAGGGTAATGGAAAGAATTATGTGACATTATTGGCCAGATTATCAGGACAATTTGGGTCAGTTCTTCCCTCAAGTGTGATCTTGGAAGAACCAACTTATGTACCGGATTCCATATTAAGAGCAGCGATATGATAGCAAATAAAATTATGTTCCCTACTATATTGAATTTGATACATATAAGAGATGACAGATAATGAGAAAATAAAAATAGCACAAGCTGTACTAAAGGCTATAAATAATAAAGGAAGATAGTGCAATGATAAAGAATTAGAGGCTATGATTCTACCTCACAACTGACTTGTATTAATGTGAGTAGGCAACTTATCATAAAATGATGTTGAATTTCTATTAACTTGGAGAACTGAAGCTTGGCTCAGTATTAGATGACTTTCCTTTTCTCATTAATGTTTTTTTACATACTATTTTACATGATAATGTATTGCCATGTCTGCTTTATTTAAATTAACTATACCTGAAATTCCTTTTCTATTTTGTTTTCAACCCTTATGTTTCATTCTAGTATTGTGTGCTTTTAATAATTGTATTTTTGTTCTGATTTTCTTTACATGGAAATTGAATTTGTTTCCACTTGTTTTAATCTTGAAATGTTTTAATATTCTTTCTAGTGTCAAATATTGTGTTTCTGCATGTTTTCCTACCTTCTACAGGATTCACTGAGTTTTCTTTCTTGCAGTATTCTTTCTTATATTTTTTACATTTTTCATTCTAACTCCATTTTTAGCAGGTTTCCTCAGAATGCTTTTATAAAGCCAAATTTGATGATATTCAAAACCCAGCCTATAATTATTTAGATACAATTGTACCACCTCAAATTCTGTTATTCTTTCATATATACTTTCTTTAGTTCAACTTTATTTTTGTTTCAGTTAGTAACTAGTACTGTTACATTTAAAATGGTGAATACTTAACATACATTTTCTCCTGTGTATTTACCATGTTACTTTTCATCATTGCTTCAAATAACCCATTTTTGTTTAATTTCATTATTTCTCTTTTCAAGATACCTATTAAATATTTGTATCATCAGGTTCTTTTAATAATAAATCTACAATACCTTTGCCAATATTTTGGAGTTTTTTGTTTTCTTATTTTTTTTCTGTTTATTCATGTATTTTTGAATAATATTAAGCTAGGTTTGAAATTCCTAGTTGACAAGATATTTTTCCTTCAGTTCTTCGAAGACATTATTGCATTATTTTCTACCCTTTATTAGCACAGATAATGAAGATTGATGTTAGCTTTATAATCTCCAAGGAAATGTTTTCCAATTATATAATCCATAATGCTCTTATTACTCATCTTTTTGTATGAACTAATGGAAAGAAAAAGAAGTATAAATATAGGGACTCATTTTTTTACCACTTTGCTAATCAATTATGTCATGTTAGACAAATCATAAAACTTTGTTGGCTCAGGTTTCCCCATATTTAAAATAAGTTGAAATTCAATACCTTACATAAATACATTCTACTTTTCTACTTCCTCTTTAGTACATTAATACTTGATTCTTTGATTATTTTGAGTAGAATTTTTTAACCTACATTAGAAATGACATGTCATTACCCCATATTTTATATAAACAACGATAATGCTTTATTTAACCTAAACTTCAAATAAATTAAATTTGCCGTTTTAAGGATCTCATAAGGTAATAGCAGCACAAAACCTTGTTGATTGCTGTAGAATAGTTTGTTGAATGACCTTTCAGATAAGTCTGTCTTGCTGCTTTCTGTGTATAGGAAAAGAAATTCAGGTATAGTTTTAGCTTGTCATGTTTAAACTAAGATATATGATGGTTTGTCAAAATGTAAAACAATGTTTTAAAAGCATTTAATACATAATTTCCCTTCAAAATGCACATAAAACAAAGGAATGTACACTTCATAGTTCATTATAGTTAGTTCCTTTTAGAATCTCCTTTTTCAAAGTTTTCACAAGGGCTGAGTGTAGCTCGGTGGTAAAATGCTTGCTTAAGATTTGTGAGAGCGAGGGTTTCATCCTCAGCATTGTGAAAATAAGTAAGTGATTAAGCAAAATAAAATCAAATAAATGAATGATGAAAAAACTATAAACTTCATGATTTCAGTATCAAAAGATGTACTAACAAATATTATTCAAGAGCCCAGTGAATTGCTAAGAAAAAATGATGATGTGATACTTTTCTAAACATTGTACAGAAAATGTTTTAAAAATGCAAGCTGGAGCTAGGGACTGATGGTCTATATTGACAATACTAGCATGACTCTGATTTTGCATGCACATAAAGTCGGATGATATTGCCCATCGGATACATACAAATGCAAAGTGGAATAAGATCTCAGTGCGCCGAGGGACCAATATAGGAGCTAGAAACACTGAAACAAACAACCAGAAACAAGCTGGAGAAATTTGAGAAGCTAAGCCTGGGGAATGGTGCAGTAAGATGAAAGAGAAACAACAGTTAAATTCATCTGGAAAAGATGGAAAACCATCCAGTGGAGTGATGTTAATGTCCGTTTCTCTAGAGTGAGTCTTTTGGGGGCATGGCATAGAAGAGTGCAGTCTACCTTTCCCATTAAGATCTGTTTTAAACTGAAACAGGCACAAGTCTCAAAGGTCAAGGACTGAATGTGTCTTAGTGAAGTAGTCTTAATTATTTTGCCTTTCATAAATCTTTGAAGTAAAAGATTAGAGATAAGATCAAGCTAAATAGATCCTTTTTAAAAGAAGGAGGCTTTCAAAAGAGAGCCATAATTACAGCTATCTTCAAAGTAGGTGGATGCCACACCTTGGGGAAGTGCAAGATTAACCATGTTGGTAATCACAATACCTAAGGTATCCCCAGCAGTGTTCCTAAGAGCTTGAAAACCAGGGATTTGGAGAGCAGGTGGTTGGACACAGCTACGCAATAATCTTCTTAACCTCATCTGTGCTCTGCAGGGAGAAAAACAGTGGGAAAATAAAAATCTCCACCAAGTGCTTGATGGCAACGAAAGAAAAAGAGCATCAAAAAGTACACAAAGACAAATTTGTCCTAACGCTAATAATTTTGAACAAAAGAGATAGGCAATTGCTATAAAGTGCTCTATACAAGAATAAAATAAAGACATAATAAGTGTACCTACATAAAGAAGAAAATGGAGTGGAACTCTAGGGTGGCTCTTTTTTCAGGACACTTCTAAAGCTATTTACTGTGGGCCTAAATCCTTTCTAATGTCTGTTGATTACTTTTTTGCTTGTGAAACACAGCAAGAAATGAATAGGTCTCAGTCAATATTTAATTGATGCTTACAAATTGAATTTAACTAGGAACTACCTAGATATTTGGTAGCCAATGAAAATCTAAGGCACATGTCACTAAAAAGCAAAACAAACAAACAAACAAACAAAAAAAAGTATCAGTCAGAGCAGACTTTGTGAAAACAGAAATAAAAATTTAATATTTCATGTTATTACCATTGCTGGATGATTGTAACAGAACTTAACCCCATCCTGATTAATGTGGCCACTACTAATGGCATAAGCTGAAATGAAAGTGGTCCAAATTATACACTTGATTTCACTACAAATGTACTGGTTCCAAGTTTTAGTAATTCTGTATTTTCATAAGTATCTTTATTGACTTTGCCTTAAACGTATTGACTGCTAAATCTCAAATTATAATTATCACAAAATTAGAGAATTATACAGTGATATCTCAGTTTACAAACTTAATTTGTTTTACAATTTTGTAGAAGATGCATTCTTGTTTGTGTAGAGAAGATGGCTATAGTAATATTTGTCACCCAGGGCAGAGTTTGTGAACAGAAGCAAACTTTTGGTGAAAGCTTTTGTTTGTGAATTAAACTGCTTGCAAACGGAAGAATTCATAGGTATTACTGTACAGTGTAACTCCTACCATGAATGCAAGATAATTTGATGATCAAACTGGAAACAGATAACTCCCAAACATCACAAGTAAAATGTACCCCAGATACCGTACAGGCCAAATATTTATTTTTACTATAGTCAAGACATATTTGTAACTGATTCAGAGCCACAAATATTACACAAAGCAAAAGTCTTGGTATTCTGCTATAGGTGGGGAAGATTTACTTGCTTACAGTTTTTTCCTCCTTGGGGATAGAACAAATCTGATCGTACTACAACTAAAGTACTAAGTGATATTTTAGTTTTATTCTCCAGAAATAGAGAACACAGGAGAGTGTACATGCTATAGAAACAGCAAATACTGCATGGTCTCTGTTATATGTGGAATTTCAAAAAGTTAATCTGATAGGAATAGTAAATAATGACTATCAGATTCCCAGGGGAGGATGAGAAAGGAAAAAGATTGATTTGGAAAATGATGGTCAAAGTTTATAATTTTTGTTAGACAGAAGGAACAAATTTTTGGTATTTATTATGAGGAGACCAAGCAATAATCATTTATTATATAAGTAAGAAAAAGAATACCACATTTTAAATATTTTATTGTCACAAAATCATTCTGTCACACATAAGTAGAGAGTTCTTTCTGGCAGTAATGAATAGGCAAAGTATAGCTCTTTGAGCGTTAACTGAATTTTGAATGCTAGCTATTGTTACCTGTTAGTGTTGGTGTCTCTCCACCACTCTCCAGGCAACCTGATCCAACAGTTATTGGCATTCCTTGGAAATTCTTTTGATCATCAAAGATGGTAGCTCCCAGCAATTCTCCATCATTTTCTGGCTACTAGCCAGCTTCAGATTTACCAACTCCAGCAGCTGGTCATTGTCAGTGAGAGTGGCGTTTGTTGTTACTAGTTCTTAGCATACTAGTTTAGCCTGCTGTACTCAAGATAAAAATCATGCAAGGTCACACATATGCCATCCAAAAGAAGCTTAATTAGGACATGCTGAAGCATAGCAAAGAGCAGTACACAGACTGACCCATTAAGGGTATATTGCTTCTGTAGAAAGAAAAAGGTGAGCTCATGCAAGCACAATGTCCAACTTTCTGTTGGTAATCAGTAGGGGTTGAGTCCTCATGGACTTGATTGAAAAGGGGTGCAGAGAGGTAAATTCTTCTTGGGCAGACCCATAACTGAAATGTGCTGCAGTCAAAGTAAATATCTCCCAGAGAAGCTGTAGAGAATCCCATGTAACTGTGCCTAGATCCTATGCATTTGGACAACTGCAGAAAAAAAAAATTAAAAGAACCTCTTGCAGAGTGCTAGATAGTTCCTTGCTGTCTCAATTTCATGTTGTGCATATCAGTACATATCATTATACCATATAATGTATACAATTATGACTTGTTGCTTTACTATTAATGAAAAATGAGCAATCCTCCATGACCGATGACCACAATGGCTTATGTACTTTGTTGCCTTATGATGTGTCAGACACTATTCTAATCCTTATAATCACATTTTCTCCTGTAATACTTAGGACCTAACCTAAAGATAGGTTCTAACATTTTCTTCATGTTATTGATAAAGAATTTCAGCTTCAACATATAGGGCTGCCTAAATGTCCCTATAGCTCAAAGTAAATATATGGCAGAGTTGGAATTCAAAATCAGCTCCATCTTAATTCTAGGGACAGAATTAATAATCATTGTTCATATTCCTACAGTTGAAAAGGAAATGAACGTATTTTCACCTTAATTGCAAGGGCATTATACAAATAGATATCAAGAAATGCACCCACCTGAGTATGTTAGAGCAGCAAGATGCCCCAAAACTCTTATCATGTGCAACATGGTAAGGTGCTAACAGTGTCTTTGTATGTAGGAAAAAAATTATTAGCAGGAGAGAGTTTTGCTGTTTCACTTTTGGCTGGTGTTGTAGAAGCATCACACTTGGCTGAAAAGAAGCAGTTGAATGCTTACATTGGTTCTTGTGGCATGCCAACTCTCCTTGCCAGCCTACTCTTCTTTATCAAAGAGCCAGGAGTTCCAAGTGAGGTGAGAATCCCACTTGACAAGCAGACATAAGCCATGTGGGGAAAATACAAATTAAAAGGCGCTAAGATAGAAATTGAGCATTAGCGGCTGGAAGTGTCTTGGGGACACACTGTTTTCAGATTACATCTAGGAGTGGGAGAATAAGTGAATCATAGCCTCCTGCGAGATGAACCCTGCTGTTTCAGCCCTTGGGCAGCCTCTGAAGCTGTACTAGCTATTTAAAGCTGCCAGAGCTGCTTTCAATGCCCCCAAGCTGGAATCTGCTTGGTAATATCCTTGAATATGCACAGTATGCCTGATTCTTAAGTAGCTACAGTGTTTCTCCTAACTTCTGATATGTAAGTCAAATCATGATGATAGTATTTTGTCCAATTTCTAGGGCAAGAAAACACCACTATAAAAAAAAAAGAGTTTTTTGACCTGTAATCTCCCAGTAATTCTGACGATGTGCTAAAATTCTGGTTGGGTTTTGGTCTTTATGAAAATATGTGATATAAATATGCCATCATTGGATACATTTGGTCAGTATCTTGACTTAGAAATCTCATTTGCAACAAACAGAAATTCCCTTAAAAGAGACTGAGTAGAAAGCTGGTTTACTAGGAAGGTACAAGGGATCTCACAAACCTCCAGCCATGAAAATTATGGCTATGTTCAGGTCAGGAGCAAAAATTACATTTCTTTTTTTCTGGAACTATGCAGTCATTCTTAGCTTGTCTTCAAATATTTAACCTCCTTACTTTCCTCTTGCCCTTTCTCTGTCTTCTCCATTCCTATAATATTTTCTTTTCTCTTTTGCAGTTTCTTTTTCTACATTAGTAAGAGATCACTTACCATTGGCCATCTTAGCTCTGGATTAATATAACCTACTGATTCTGTCTTTCAGGTCAATTTAGTATCTATGTCTCAATTATAAATTGCACAATGACAAAATTCCCTGCTCTAGTTTGTAGTGCAGGGAGAGCTCAGATGTGCTTTCTGTCAGTGTTGTGGTTATTGAGTACAGGTAAGACAAAGAGCAGACAACTTAAATTTATTTTTAAATAGATTCAACAAATTACCATCTATGTTTCATTCTGCTCTAATTCAAGTTACAGCAGGGACAGGGATTATTCTTGTATTATGTATAATGTAAACGTTTAATTCCAGGGGGCCACTCACTTCCATTTCCCTCAGGGGAGCCACTTGCTTCCATTTCTCTCAGCAGTTGCCTGTGTGTTTTTCACCCTGGTTGGTTCAGTGCTTCCTGACTGCTGATCCTGTATCAAAGAAACTGCAATGTAAGATTCATCAGTTTCTATTCCTGTTGCTTACAGCATTTTTAGCTATTGATGGGAACAGAAGATAGGCCAGTTGCTGTCTTTTTACAGGTGTTGCAAGGAACTTAACTACAGGTAAAGTGAGTACAACTTTTTATTTTATTTTATTTTTTAACAAAAGAGGGTTAAGAGGCAGGCTTAGTGTGTACATGTGGTCTCAGCTACTTGGAAGCTGAGTGAGGAGGTTCAGTTGAGCCCAGGGATTCAAGGATAGCCTGGGGAATATAGTGAAACTCAAAATCCTAAAGCAAAAAAGAAACAGGGAGGAGTATATATGGTTTGATTTTTTTTGTCCAGTCTTTACCTAAATTAGCAGAGTATAATTTTACAAGAGATAGTTTAGTACTATTAAAGACTAGCTCATTTTTATTAGAAAATTCAAGACTACTTACACAATTAAATTTGTGCAAACTAGATGGCATGGCTCTTGTCTGTTATCCCACCTTGGTTGCTACACTAGTACTTCTCTTATGTACCTACAGATCACTTGGGAATCTTTGCACATCTGGGAATTATGTTTCAGGTAACCTGGGTGTGGTCAGTTTGCATATCCACCCAGGTCCTAGGTAATCAAGACTCTGTGGTTTCATGGACCATACTTTTAAGTGACAATATTGATGTATGAGTTTTACATCCAGAACTACTGGGTTTTTCAGAGCAGAATATTTTAACTTCTTATTGTAGACTTGAGTAAGTAATGTTTGATTTAGTTGGGTGTCTTGTTTTGAAGACATCCTAGTTTAAAACAGTGTTGGCATTAAAAGCATAGCATTTTGATTCTTCCAACTTCAGGGACTCATATTTATTACAGTGATTCTGCACTCTTTGTTCACTTTATTGAAAATTACTACATGCATACCCTTAATTCACTATCACTGTCTGGTGTTCAGCTCAGGCAGGTATTATAAACATAAACATACATAGCAAGACAGATTTATCTTTTTTTTCAGCACCGTTTTGCAAAGCAAACCCAGCCTGGAGAGTGATTGTTGATTGATACTAAAATTTTGACAGCTGTGAGTATATTCTCAGAAACAAGATGAGTAACTTGGGCTAAAGGGGACCAATAAGAATAAAACTCAGATTTATTAAGGTCCTTCCCAGTGAACAGTCTGTGTCCTTTCTCAATGCTAAAATAAATAGTGTCCAGTACCAGGTATATGATCCTGCAAAGTGTAATTTAGTTTTGATTAACTGCCATAACTTGCTATCATCTTCTTAATTCTGTATGTATTTGGCGTCAGACTAACTCCTGTAAATTTAAAATGCTCTGATAGTCAATATATTTCTGAAAGAAAATGCTATAGAATATCTCATATTTCACTTAGCGATTTTTAAAACAACTCCAGCTACTGTTTTTATATAACAAAATGTATGAATTCTACACTTAGCACTTGATTTATAACCTAGTATGTAGCATAATCAGTGGATTGGGAACATTTGTTTACCCCTCATGCAACATTTTATGCAGCATGGATGAAGGAAAGTCAGCTGTGAAAAATCATTTCTTTTGATTTCTGACAAGTTCTACTAGCTTCATCTTTGTAGTATTTGACAAAAAGAAAACAAAAACAAAAACAAAAACAAAACAAAACAAAACAAAATGAACATACAAACAAAAAACACTGTATCTATCTAAGATGGCTATCCTAGTCTACTGCAATCTGAGTGGTAGCCTGAATCTTGGTACTCTCTGTGACCTTGAACAAGCTTGTTGTTTTGATCCTCTGGTTTTGCACTTACAATATGGACATAGTAATACCTACTTTTCAGGATAATATGAATTAAATGAGAGGATATTTTTTTAAAAAAATTTAACCAATGCCTGGCATATTAAGCACTGAGTAAGTATTCTTTCCCCACTCTAATTTCCCAAAACATTGCATATTCTCAGAAATAAGCTATTGCAAAATGCTAATTCTGTGGACTTACCTCTGGTACATAAGTATATTCCAGGGTGACTGATGTTAAATTTTAATTTTAATCGAAAATGAACAATCCATTGTGTAAACTTTCTGAGAGAAAACTATGGGAAACATTTTCCAGAAATAATTAAAAATACTTTTTGGTAATCTACTATTTCATATTCTCCATACCATTGCTTCTCAATTAGCATCTACAAATGGAATTTAATGGTAAATAATGGTAACGCAGATCTAAACTAAAATACACAGACATTTTTCACAGACATTTTCACCATGTAGCTATAATGGTGTTTTTAGTGTTAATTTATTAGTTGTGTGTAATGAGCTACTAGATTGGAGTTTTGAGAAACCATTTTTTTTTCTTAATATAGTTACTAGGTCCAAAGGGTTAGTTCCCCTTTATAAAACACAAGGATATGTCATGAGTAAAGACATATTGTGCAGGAGTATGTGCTTTACTCTTTCACAATTATCTGTGTCTCCAAGAAAATTACCTTTCCCTGCCTTATAGTTGGAGTTTGATGCTACTGGTAGATTTGCAAATATATTATATTTATATCAAATCACTTAATCATTCCTGATCTTTTCACCCTGTCCAGGTAAAATAATCATCTTCTCTAACTGCATTGTAGAAATATTTGCAGGCTTTAATCAGTCTATAATGGTTTTCTGATATGATGAAATTGTGACTGTTATGGTTTGTGTCTACGTGACCCCCAAGCCTCATGCAATCATGGAGGTTGCTGAATTTATCATTTGTGATTGGTTGTTGTCTAGTGCTGGGATTAGCGCTGGGATTAGCAGTGTGAGTGCTACACCAGTCCAGGGGTACAGCCTGCATACTATATACGGGAAGGAAGAAGTCATGTTTGCTCTCTCTTTTGCCGCTCTTCTGCCCTCTTCTGCTCTTGCTGCTTGCAGGCCACCATGAATGGCTGTCCCCTAAGCCATGTCACCCTGCCTTGGAGCCAGCTGGGTATGGACTGAAACCTCTAAACTGTAAGAAATAAACCTTTCCTTCCCTAATTTTGGGTGTTGGGTATTTTGTCTCAGCAATGAGAGAAAAGTAACCAAGACAGTGTCTTTGTAAGATTTGATGTTAAGCAGAGACAGTTAGATCTGAGACATTTAATTAGCTGAATGTGAATTTACAGATAAAGTTGACTTTATTTTTATAGGCAAGAACATTGTCTAGTTATAGTAGATTGGACATAACTGTGTAATTATTGCAAAGTATAATGCTCAATATGTGTTATAAGTATAGGGTACATGACTCTAATATTTATTAAGGAACTGCTTTCTGGAATCGCTGGTGCATTTGTTACAATTTATGTGCTGTAGTTCCCATAGATGTTATGTAAATATAAGCAGAGTTTTATGAGTGTGATCTATAAGAAATCATCATTTTTACCATTAGACGGAGTGCAACACAAAGTGACATGTGCTTAATTTAGGTCATGTGTATTGAATTGTTCATTCTCTCATATAATGAGCTGCTAAACAGCTGCTGTGGAGTTCCTATCAAATACTAAGTAATACTAAGACCCTACTAAAAAGAAATTAATAGTCAAAGCAGAGTGAAAGTGTGGGGAACAGATTATAATTAAATATTGTGATAATACTTGTACTATTTGAAGCACAATGATATGAACATGTCATAGGAGAGGTGGCATTAAGATAGGGTAGTAAAGGATATGGAGGAGTTTGCAAAAAAGTCTCTTTGGGGACTTCAAAACAGGTCAGTTTGAGCACAAATTAATGATGAATTTATATTCCTTTTTTAGCAGTAAAAAGTTTTTGGTGCTTCAATAATGTTTCTGGAATATTTAGGATTTTCTTTTTTTTTTTTTTTTTTTTTTTGCGGCACCGGGGATTGAACTCATGACCTTGCGCTTGCCGGGCAGGCGCTTAGACCACTGAGCTAGATCCCCAGCTTCATTTTTATTCTTTCTAAACAATTCTATTTCATCTTTCATGGAACTGGAAATACTGAAAAATGTAATTTTCCTGATATTTCATTCTTCTATGTTTGCTCATGAAAATGTGAACATAATGTTGCATAATGCTGAAACTGACCTGAAAAAATTTCTAAGTGCACAACATTTATGAAAGTCTGCCATCAAGTTCAGGTTTTTCTCTAGCATAATCAGTGTGAATATCAATTGTTACTGACATTTACTGTGACTCTGTCATGAGCATGATGCTATAGTGTCACCGCATTTCTTAATCATCTCATAATGCTCATAAAGAAATGATTGTATCACAGCCATGGTATAGCCTGTATGAGATAGTACCTCAGTCATTTTGGTTAGCAACTGATTACAAACAAGGACTTTGTATGAGTACAGATACTCTATCTCAATATATGTAGGCCAGGGTTGATTTTGACTCCCAGGAGACCTTTGGTAAAATTTGGAAACATTCGTACTTATCACAACTGGGGGATGGATCTTGTTTATTTCTAGGAGATTCTGATAAATATCTCACAATGTACATTTCTGACCCAAAAGTTCAGTGTCAATGTAGAGAAACTTCATTGTGCAACGTGTCCTAAGATGATTCTGACTTTAGCATTGCTAGCTCGTATATTCAGCACTTTTTATTAAAGGGAAATCAATTGACTTGTATGCTTATGTGACTAATTTGGAATACAAGCTGAGTAATTAGGTTGGAAAGTACATGCTCTGCTATAAAATAAAACTAAATCTTTTTTATACCACACAAATATTTTCATGGCTAGACATATAGCCCAATAGTAGAGTGCTTACTTAGCCTGTGTGAAGCCTTATATTCAGTCCACAGAACCATACATATTTATGTTCTGTTAAGAAAAGCTCAGGAAAGAGCTTTGCAGTTAATATTGTGCAGTTGTAGCATTTGTGACTTCCTCCATTAAGGATACATGGAGCACTGACCTTGTTGATAAACTCTGGTGGTCTGTGAGGGAAAAACAAAGACACAGGCATTGCTGTCATTTAGCTTGTCCTATCATGGGGTTTGAGAAAGATACTAAATATTACATAGATGCCTATTAAATTTATAATTTAAAAATGTATTATGGTCAGTAGGAATACAGAGTGAACTAAGAACTACTTATTGACTTGAGTCAAATAGGCTTGGTACACGGAGGGAAAAGAAGAAGGAGTAAGAGTAGGGCAGGTCAAGAGAGCATTCTAGGCAGAGGAATCAGTGTAGGTGAGAGCTTGTGACATTCAAAGAACTATAAGGACCTGTGTGTGAGTAAGCACAGCAGTTAGGACAGTGACTTGAGACTTAGGCAAAGTTCAGATCTGCCAAAAATACTATAAACCATGTAAATTATATCTAAATTCAGTTTTTAGGAAAATGAGAAGAGTTTTAATTAGGAGAGTGATTTTCTTACTATTCACCATTACAGCCTAAACAAAACAGCTATGAAATACTTTATTCTGTTTCTGTGTGTTGTACTTTACAATCCTTTAGTGATGAAAGTGCCTTGTATGTAAACCAGTCCAGTCCTAACTAATTTTTCTCATATGTAAATTATCGAAGTAAACCTATTCTGGGATTTTAGTAACCTTTTAGTAAGATATTAGATGTTTCTAAAGGAAGTAAACAGGCATTTTTCAAAAGTCTACTGTGTAACAAGGGAGGTAACTAATTCCAAAGGTAATTAATTACTCGGTAATTTATGAAGTCCTGGAACTACATTAAACCTGTCAGCTCTACTTTTCTTCTAATGTGGTTATTATTGTTTTCATAAAGATAACAAACCTATATCTTAGAAATTATGAAGTACCCTACTAGTTTTAAGAATTTGCAGCTAGTAATTGGAAAGTATAAAATTTTTCTGAAAATTGTTCTCTTTGATTCTCAAGTCTTCAACTTTTCTTTCTACCTTCTGAAAGACATAGATCACTGATAATGTCTTAAAAAGCATTTGAGGTCAACTCCATTATTTCCTGTAATATACACAGAATATATACAGAAACTTTATTCCATTGTGTTTTTATTGTGTTCTTTTTCATTAAATGAATGAAAAAAATGAGTGAATAAACACCAAAACAGAAAATTATGGCCGTAAAGCAATGCATGAACTTACTTTTTTATTTTTAGCTTTATTAAGTTATCTTTGAAATAATTTTTATATTTAAGGCGTAGAGCTTGATGTTTTCATATGCTTATATACTGTGCAATTATTCACCACAGTCAAGACAGTTAACTTATCCATCAACTCTCATGTTAACTTTGTGTATGTTTACACCTCTTCGTTTGTGTGTACATGCATTTGTGTAATAAAAATACTTATGTCTACCCTCTTAGCAAATTTTAAGTCTTGATTAGTAGTTCCTTGGAGCTGCTGTTTCCAATCAGCTGAAGGTTCTTTGGCTCAATTTGGATGGAAATCAGTAATCAACAAAGTTCAAGTCTCATTAGTGGCCCTCGATTTGAGTGCCATTTGCTCTCTGCCTTAGTTTACAACTCTGGAGTCTGAGTGCCAGTGACCTTTGGCACTTCATGTTATATATCTTGGAAACTCCCAGCAACCCTTGTCATCTCGGTAGCTAAGGCTCAGAACCCCTATACACAGCTTTTTGGAGCTCTTTCAGCAGGTTCCACTGATTCTCTATAGTTTTCTGCTTCTGAGCAGTGCTGGCTACTGCTTGTTGATGCTGCTGGTTTATTAGTCTCCATATCCATTCTCCAAGCATCTTTGTAGATTGTTGTTAGTCTCTGCTGTGAGTCTCTGGGACCTCTTTGGGATAGTAGTAGCCCTTAGGTTTATGGTTCTTTTAATGTGACCTGATTTGCCCATACTATCAGAGATTAAAAATCAGAAGCAGATGTACAGACCACCTAAGAGAGGCTTTGGTAAGTCCTGGCCTTCAGTACAGGGGAGCAGTGCATAGGTAGGAGCCCTTTTCAGGTGACTTGAGAAGCAGGATTGAGCACTGCTTAAATAGAACAGGAGTAACCGTGCAAGTGAAGATTTGTTCATTTTGTAGACTTACTTGAGAGCTTTCATGGTAGTAGTGGAGGGCTGGGTCATGGCAGAGTCATAGTAACTGGTGATATGGTAGAGTCATTCAGAATGGTTCAAGTTTCAAGCTAGCCACTGTCCAGTCAGACACCCCCCAGGGCTGGAAGTCTAGGACAACTATAGCTGTCATGATGAGATTTTAACAGAACTTCTTGAGAAATGGCTGCTTGAATGACAGCTCCCACATCTCAGAGAAAATGCTGGGGCTGAAATTGTGACTGTCACTGCTTTGGAGGAGCCTTTAGGAGAACTGGTTGTGTTGATCACAAACTCCTAACGTTTAGGGATTTTGAAAATATCAACAATGTGCTGAAATATTCCCTGATCTTTGCTCTGTCAAGCAGTTTCCTGACTGCTCCCCAGACAGATGGCAGTAGTCCTTGAAACAGGTAAAGAGGCATTGGAGGTGGATGTCACCAGAACAGTGGCTCCTGTCAGCACACCCTAAAAGGCTGCCACTGAAGTAATCCCAGAAGTATGGGGAAGACCAGAGGCTCATTTCTCCAGGCCACCCATTAGGAGGCAACTGGGAGAAAGAGGGGAAAGGGTCTTGACCACTACCAGTTGAGTCATACCTGCTTCTAGCTATGGCAGAGAAAAAGCAGGAATTGTGCTGTGTTTTTCTTTTTACCTCACTGCAGTTTACAGGCAATCTGCATAACTCTGAAATCTATTTTCTACTCACTGTACCCTGCTGCTGCCTCCAAAAACTTACTAAAGTCTAACATCTTTTCTCTTTTTATAGACTTTTGTGAAGATGGGCAATAACTGGTCAGCATCCTCTTCAGGGTAGCTTTCTGTATAATTTAAAGTCAACTTCAAGTAGTATTGATACCAAGCTTCATAAAGCATGGAATGTAGTAATTCTGCCAAAGACTGAAACAATAAATAGTAAGGTAATGCATAATCTATAGCCTTAATGTAGGTGATTTCCTACAAATAGAAAATAAATAATGTGTATTGCATATTTCCAGTTATATGATCACTTCTTAATGATCACTGATGAATGGAATATTTATAACAGACTAGGTCACTTTATGTACCAGCCTTTTAGGAGCCAGAGCTTTGCTTGGATGGAGTGCCATAGTATTTCAGTTTGACTTCTTAGCTTTGTTTTTTTAGGGCTTTGATTTTTGGGCCAACATGGTATATTTTAACCAAATTAAGCTCAAAATATTCAGACAGACCTGTATTTGAACTGTAATGTTGAAACTAGCTGGCAGTACGCCTTAACTCTTTAATCATTGAAATATTTTCTACAAAACGAAATTAATGTCTACTGGCAGATGCTGTCAATTGCTCCAAGTTGCCTAGCACAGTGTTGGACAAGTCAGTAAATTAAAAAGTGCCACCATCATTTTTACCATCGTAGTTGATGTACTTCTTGTTATTGTTTGATGTTAATCTTCATATTTTTCAAGGACCACCAATTGTTGATGTAACAGAAGATAAGGGTTTAATGGAAATCTTTGAAAGTGATAATGAATCTTCCTTTTAAAATTCTGAAATGTTAGCTAAAGTTGGATCATTTTAAAAGAATATTCTGGCATTTTTTGTCAGGTAACTATTCTGGATCTCCTTTAATCTAGTTGACTCTCTGGCAGGCAGTGAAGTAGTTACAATGCAGACCTTCCTTAGGAAGAGAATAAAGTGGTTGGTTGGTGTATTGCATTGTGTTTTGGAAGTTTCAGGTAAAAATAAATTGTGCAAAACCGTGTCATATCCATTTTGGTTTCCTGGTAATTGAAAAAACCTATTAGTGATTCCAACAAAGTTAAGGGAAAAAAACTGTACCGTTACTATTTTTAAGAGAGACAATTCTCCTTGGTGAATCTAGGCCATTGCCATGACAATACCAAGTCTTGCAATTTCATTTTCTTCTTTTTTTGTTCAGCCTCAAATATTCTGTTTTCATAGTCTAAAAGATAATAATGGTACAATTTAAGTTGCATTAGAGACATTTTTCAAAGCACTTATGTATCCTTGGGGGATAAGAAAGTTACAATACAATATTTGATATATTGTGTATATTTCACTTGGTGTCCTAAGAACATTTCTAAATTTTCAAGTTTGAAAGATCTTACTCTAGTTATTTGGTTTCATATGATTTTATGATGGGAGAAGAGACTATAGGGAGACTTGGAACCATTGTACAAAGTACAAGTAATATGTAACATCTGTTTTCTCTCCCTCATTGCCAAGCTATCTTACTTTGTTCAGTCTGGCATTTTCTTTCATGTGTTATGTCCCAGTTTCTAAGGATTTATCCATCCTCTTAAACATAGTTCTTACTTTTGCATGTGTAGATACCAGTATTTCCTGTCCTCACGAGTAGGAAGTTCAGTCTTGACACTTAGTGTGCCTCGTAATCTCTCCTCAATGTATGTGTCTAATTCTGATGTTGTGATTGTATTTCTCATTGTTTTCCAGGCACAGTCACATTAATCTCGATGTAGAATGACATTAAACATCAATTTATCTTTTAACATTTCCTTCTATCTCAATAATAATGGGGCAGTGAATTGAGAAATGGGAGGAGAAAGAAGGTAGAAAAGAGTAAATGGAACCCACAGTCCTTTCTTCCTTACATTCCACTAGAGTTGTCATTTGCTGAGGTGAGATTGTGTTGAGCTTTGGCATTGTGTTCTCCAATTTTCCATGTATTTCTTTCACTCGAATATCTCGCTATATTCACTGTGTTCAGCAGCTTAAATACAAATAATTTTATATCATGTACTCTCTAAATTCAAGTTGTGTGTAGACTATTTATAGCATTGTAGTGTTCCATGGAGGAACAATGACCTGTTGTGGTGCTATGAAAAAATATATAACAAAACAAAACTCCATGTGGAGTCTTTTGAGTGAAGGTAAAATATATCAGTACCCAATATACTCCATTGTGAATTTGGTTGCATAATATTTCCAACTTATTCTTTGGGCCTTAGCTGTAAATTATACTCGACTGCTTTCTGTACAGTTAGTCTACCAATGTTTGAAACACTGTCCCTCAGATTTCTCCATTCTCCCAAAATAAGTTTGTACAAGTAAAGAAAAATATACTTCCATGTTGTGTAATTAAGATAGAATCCAGAAAACTAAATCCATCCATTTCCTTTGTTAGTTTGCATCAAGAGCATTTTACAAATGATACACAAGATATTAAATAACAGGACCAAAATTCTAGAATTCTGATTTAAGTGTCTCTCTCAATTAATTACACACATCTGTGCATTATAAATCCATTCTTTGTCAAAAATAGAAGGAAAGAAGTAAAATTTACCTCAACATATTAGCTCTTAAGTTTACTTTAAAAAATCATTTCTTTCTTAAGTTTCACTCTAAATGTTTATATTGTTAATCATGATTTCATAACTTACTTTATGCCATGTATAGTAGGTCATATACAAACATTTTAAATTGAAAATATCCATTGTAGGTATGTTTTCTCTTTCAAATTTATTACATGTGATTTCACCTACAAGTGTTTTCATAGGGCTGCCCTGACAGAGTGTTAAATGGTAAATAGTGAAGGAGCTGTAACAAATGCTGAAACAAACAAAAAATACACTGATCTACAAAAGAAAAGAAATGCTGGATTTCTAAACATTACACTTATTATCAGTGAAAGCCTCTTCAATAAGACATGCAAAATATATCTTCCTTTTCCAGAGTTTTCTTTAAAATATACGAAGTCAAATTACTAATGCTATATTTGAATGTATAATTTGTCCAGCCTCCAGTCAGATTTCTAGGTTCTTTTCCCAGAAAGAAAAACAATACACCCTTGGAAATGTGAAAACTATCATTATTGTAACAATGTACACTGGATAGAATTGATTGTTTCCACGGAAAGAGAAAGTTTACTTGGTTTAAGGCTCTTTCCTTTTTTTTTTTTTTTTTAACAGAGGATAACAACCATTGAAACTCTTTTTCTCTGTGGGTTCTAAAAAGATACAGCATTTTGAGGACCTACTGAGTATCACTAAATTTTCTTTGGAATCTATAAGTTCAGTTAGTTTTCTATTGAATTTACCTCTGGATTTATCTAAGGAAAAACTATCTCACTGACTCATTGTGGCCTAAAATGTAGTACTTTAAAACTAGCACCACCTTCTGTTTTTGTCTGCCTTGCATATTGTGACTTTTCTTTCACTATTTTTCATTTAGTCCTAATTTATATGTAGATGCATGCACCTATTTATGAAGGTCGGTTGAACTCCAAACCAGTCTCTAACTTACATTTCACTACCAACTTGTCTTTGCATTCCCCTGCTATTTATTTAGACACGCTAAAAATTTATAGAAGTTACAGGATAAGTCACCATTTTTCCAAAGCACTTCTAAGCCATCATGTTATAAAGCCAATTTTCTCCTATCTATGCATAGTACACATTGTATATGGTATTTGTGATATAAAATATAAATGGACTATGTCCTCTACATTTCCATAAATAAAAAAACAGAATTATTTGAACTGAGGTGCATGACTATAAAATCTTTAGCTGTATTAGGAAATCACTTTTGTAATGAAGTGTTCAGTTGTGACTATGAAGTAAGGAAACAGATTTTTTTTTTTTTGCCTCCAGTTAACTTCAAATCATACCTGAAGCATCTTTAGAAGTGAAGAGGAAAATGATAACGTAAAATTGGATGGTAAATTAAATTTTTTCTATGTGCCTAGCCAAGCCTAGGGCCAAAGAGGAGAAACAGCAATAAAAAATAGTGATTTGCTAATTTCAGAATGTAGGCATTATTCCCATTTCTTTTGAATTTTTGAAATTTAGCATTTAAACTCCCATTCACAATACTGATAAGAATAATTTGACTTTCCCCTTTCACTTTTCTAACCATACTGTTAATCTTGCATTAATTTAAAAAAAATTAGAGCCACTATTATTTTGCAACCTTCCCTATTGCCTCCGAGTATTAAATGACATACGTTTTTCTGAAGAACAAAAGTCTCTCTGTAGAAACCTCAACTGTACAAAAATTAGCAGGAACTTGCACCAATTAGGAAAGTTACCACTAACTGCCAGTTCCCTAATTTTAGGCAGAGTGGGATGACCCTCGTTGCGTATCCTCCCTTCATTCTCAGGATTTGAATGCATGCTGCAGTGTGTTTAAGCTATGCTAGAAACTGGTGTTTCTTACTCTTACTTAGAAATTTGAAAATTTTGAAATGAATTTATATTCTCAGGAAAACACAAGTGTTTCTCTGAGGTAGAGTCAAATTTACATCTAATGGTAGAATTTATCATACTTAATGAAACCCAAAAGAGAAAAAAATACTGTGTTGATTTAGAACCAGGTTTCTTTCTTTTATCTACTCTAATATAGTGGTAGTTTGGTTTTTTCCTTATTAATAAAACATTTCCCTTAAGAATGTATGTATTTATTTATACTGTTACTACTCTTTTAAAATTTGATGTAATTGTCCCTATTGATAGTCTACTTTTACACTTAATTTTCCAAAGAGACTATGAACTAACTGAGACTACAGCCGCACTGCTTTGCCAACAGAGTACTCGGCCCCAGCTAGTTGAGTTTCAACACCATTTTTATCCCCAAAATATGAGAATAAATCATGGTCCACTGATACAACTGAACATGGATAAATGATACTTGAAAAACAAAATTTGTGCCTGTATTGTAAGTGAACACATTTTTTTGGGTTAAACTTTTAAAAATAAAATGGAAAGTAAACAGAAGATATGTGCATGCTATATTGAAGAACTGTATTTTACATAAGGGACTTGAGATTTTTAGTATGGAGATAGACCTTGAACTGATTTCCCTTGGACATCTAGGAATAACTATACTCTTTTGTCTTTGCATTCTCTCTGTTTTCCTTAATATACACAACATGATTCACAACCTTAAGCCAGAATGGAGTTTTGTTATCCCCATCTGTTTTAGTTACTTTTCTTAGTTATTTGTTTTAGTTGCTGAGACAAAATACACAACACCCACAAGTTAAGGGAGGAAAGGTTTATTTAGCTCACAGTTTGTAGAGATTTCAGTACATAATTCACTGGTTCCAAGGGAAGGTGGCATGGCAGACAGGCATCACAGAGGAGAAACAGCTCTTGGCAGGCAGAAGGTAGCAAAGCAAACAAGTGACCAGACAAGTGGGACCTCCTTTCTGGCCTTTATATCTTACCCAAGCTACTTCACCTAGGGTGGGTAGCACTCACACTCTTAGTCTAGTGACCTTGGGCCTACCACTGCACCATGAATCATTCCCAGCATCACACACTCTAGGTGCAGCAACCTCTGAAAAGCCCCACCTATGAGTACATGAGGCTTTGGGGGACATCTAGGTATAAGCCATAACACCATCTAAAGACTTCATGTCACAAAATACATTTCTGATGTTTAGTATCTTCAAAAGTGCTCAACTTAAAACCAGTGTTCCTTACCCTGTGATATGGTTAAATCCATTAAAAAATTAAAACCTCACTAATGATACTATATTAGAGATAACAGTTTCATAATTGTGGTGTTTTAGTTTGCCTGAAATTGTAAAATTATCGTGAAAATGACCTTTAAAAAAATTGGGTTACAGTGTACCAGAGCATCACAGTCAAGTAGAATGTCTTCCAAAAGAATGAAATGAGTCCAGGATACAGGAGGGAGAGGGAACAGTGTAGAAGTGTCTGCCCCCTACTGATTCTGTTCCTGTTGACCTGACAGCAGTGGAAAGCAGACATGGTTTGATTCATTTGCATATTTTTCATCAGATAAAGTAGTTGTAAAGCTTATGGAACAATTCTTTTGTTTTAAATATGGTCATAATCTCAAGGACAAGTATCCTTTGAAATTTTTATACGTGAATATATTATTTATTGTTTATCGGTGTGGATGTGTATTTTTATCATACATTCCAAGAAGCATAGAATCTTAGATATTTATCCTAATTTTTGTCAGTTAAGAGGTGATTTTTATATAGGGTTTTCAAATTACTTATCCGATCCTCCACTTGCCTCATTCTGTGGAAAATCAGATATACATTTTTGAAGATCCAACCAATCCAGAGACAGTGTTTAGTTTCACACTCACATGATTTAACATCAGCTAACTTTCTGAATTATAGTAAAGTTACTACATTACTTGAAGACTTCATCATTTCAGATTTAACTGAAGTGAGAATGCAATTTGAAATCTTTGTACTTGTGTTTGCATGTAATTTAGAGATGGAAACGACACAATATGTAAAGTGATTGCTGATGTCTTCCATATTCTGATGCTGCACTTTTGGAAGAATGGGGTTGCTACACAGAAGATTTCTGGTAGTCCTTTCCACTGTTTTGTATGCGAATATTCCTGCCATTCATTTTATATAGCCAGTCTGAAATTTGAACTACTTTGATGCCCCTGCATGGTATGTGATTGGCTCCCCACTCCACTTGGCTTGAAGACCAGCATTCATTTATGGTTCACACAGCCCTGTCTGCTGTTAACGTCTCTCTTGTAGCACTTACATGAAATTATTATCTTGTTAAACTCAGCTCATATATCATCTTTCATCAAAGCTTATTCTAAATGCCATATTTAAAATTTTAGCTCCCAATCCCAATGCTGTGGATCCCCTTTATTCTAAACCACTTTTTCCTTTCTCCCCTTAAGATGTACAGCTTTTGCCTTAGCATCCTAGAAAATAAACTCCGAGTGAATATTATTGTTGTTCATGTCATTCATTGATGTAATTCAAATATCTGTTATAGTGCCTCACCCATAGTAGGCTCTGTACAAATATTCGTTGAATTAATGTTGATTTTTGTATTCTTTCTGTTATTAATTTTATTTCCAAGTGCCAATGAACAATTTTAATGTTCACACATCTGCTAAAATTTTGCCTGTATTCTTGATAGCAAACTGAAAACTAAAGTCATTCTGACTTGATTACCATTAAGTAGTTTCCCCTGACTGGTAAAAATTGACAACCATCTTAAGTAATTAAGTGCACATAGTTTTAATATTTGCACGGTAGCATTTGCCCAGCTCTGTGAGTCTAGGAAATTTTTCAGTGGAGAAATTAAAAACCATATCAGATTACTGTGTGCTCTTTGATTTACATAAGAACACTTTCATTGAAATAAATAATCATGATTTTTGCAGAAAGGATGATGCAGGCTCTGGTAACAGGCTTTTGGAAGTTGCGTGAATATAATCATTCTCACAATCTTTCATCGTACTAGAGGGGGAGGGAATAATGACAAGCACTTGAAATAGCTTTTTTACTTATTTTTATTGGGCCATGTGCTTAAGAAGAAATGTAAATGACTGAACAGTATCATGGAAGAGAAATAAATGATTTTTAATGTTTGCTGTAATGTGAGCAGAAAAACATGGTAATTACGTGCAAAATTTTGAAAATAATGGATTCGTGTTATTGATCAACTTAAAGATAGAACATTGTTGCTGGACAGACACACGTGGTAGGATACATAGTCTGAAGGGCAATAAAATATGGGTCTGTGTGGAACTTACTCCTTGTTTAAAGTAAGACAGGACATATTGAATCCAAAAGTTTATTGTTTATGCCCATATAGGATAATACTCACCTTCAGAAACACTAAATCAGAAGGACATAGTTTAAATTTGATGCCAAGTTCTGATCCCTGGTTTTTTTTTTTTTTGAAAACATGAATTTAAAAAGATGAAAATATGTCCAAATAATAAATCCACTGTCTTTCAGAGATAACTAGCTGATGCTCAGAAACTGACCAGAAATGTTTTTATCTCTTTAATTCTAAAGATGGCAAGCAGGCAAGAGATGGAAAAAAATATATACAGGAACTAAAAGATGTGCAGTTTTGTGTCTAGTGGACTGTAGTAAATTGTTTGACTTTGGAAAAGTCATTTTATTTCTAATCCTCCCTTCTCCAATATTTTTAAGGTAGGGAAGAGATCTGGCTGACCAATTAAACTTTAAGCTTAATCCAGTGAAGATAGATGCAGGAAACGGTTTTGTTCTTTAGTGAGCCTCAGATAAACTTACTACTTTGGTCCCACATGAGTTAAACATAGCCTTGTCCCCACAGAACGGTAACT
>RJWT010009302.1:0-13454 GCA_004365215.1 Cuniculus paca
GACAAAGGTCTTCTATCTAGAACATATAAAGAATTAAAAAATATCAGGCCCTCGAAATTTAAAGACCCAATCCAGAAATGGGCATCTGAGATGAAAACACATTTCTCAGCTGAGCAAATACGAATGGCAAATAAATACATGAAAAAAATGTTCAGCATCATTGGTCATTAGAGAAATGCAAATTAAAACAACTCTGAGATTTCATCTCACTCCAGAAAGAATGGCCAGGATCAAGAAAACCACCAACGATAAATGCTGGAGAGGCTGTGAGGAAAAAGGAACCCTTCTCCACTGTTGGTGGGAGTGCAGACTGGTGCAACCGCTGTGGAGGTCAGTCTGGAGGTTTCTCAAAAAGCTAGGTCTGGAAGTCCCATTTGACCCAGCTATTCCACTTCTGGGCATATTCCCAGAAAAAGTGAAATCATCTCACCAGAGTGATGTATGTGTACCTATGTTTATAGCAGCACAATTTGTAATAGCCAAATCTTGGAAACAATCCAAATGCCCGTCAATTGAGGAATGGTTAAAGAAGATGTGGTACTTTTATACAATGGAGTACTATTCAGCTATAAAAAATGATCACATGGAGGCTTTTATAGGTAAATGGATGCGACTTGACACCATACTCATAAGTGAAATAAACCAAACACACATGTGTAAACACCGCATTGTCTCCCTAGTGTAAGAAACTGAAAGACTCAATAAGACACAAAATTCCTGATAAATATGGAGAAATGGTTCTGAAATCCAATGGTGCTTTTATTCTTGGATTTGATTGATTTAAGTCCCTTTCCTATTATTTGATAGCAATAAGCCAGAAGATAGGAACAGCTCTTTTGAAAAATGAGACAATATAGTAGCCATTGCTCATTTCTTGTTATCCAACTTGAAGACCTGTAATGCTATTCTCTTTTATCTGGTTTTATACTTTGTTTTGTTTGAGTTTATTGTCTGTAAATGTAAGAACAACCATTTTGAAGAAAGCAAGAGACACTAAGGTAACCATTGTTAATCTCCTGTTGTTATGTCTTGAAAACCTGTACAGCTTGCAGTGTTCTGTTTTGAAATGCTAGTTTATGTTTGACTCTATTCTGTTTTCTTTTGCTTTTTTCATTCTGTTTTGGTTTGTTTTGTACCACTCTCTTTAAAATTAAAAAAAAAGATGTTGGTTTTAGAAGTGGTAAGTACAAAAGGAGGTTTAATCAATACTACTTATGTTCTGAAACCAATATGAGGAAAAACATTTTTGTCATTCTTCCAAACACCATGCAACTAAAAACTGCACAAAGGAACATGAATTCAATATATTTATCACAGGATTGAAAGTATAAATGACCAATCTAATCAGTGAGACAAATTAAAAAAATAATACCACATTTCTTTAATATACCAACACTATTTTGGAAGAGTCATCTGAACAAATAGACATGTAAGTATGAATTGGCCTGAACTACAGTCTGTACTGAGATTTTGCTTAGTAGTAAAAGAGAATCTCAGACATCCTAGGAAAGTGGTGAAGTCATGCTCTTTTTTACCCCTCAAAGGAAATTTGAAAGACTTGGTGATGTCTATTTAGTTCCCAATAGTTCCAGGAGCTCTACATACCAAGTAATTTAGTGTCTAATAGGAGTATTTACACAAAAGAGACCAAAAGCAGACTTTGTAGTAACATGCACTACATAGATGGGTGTTTTAAAAAAATTACCTGATAAATGTAAATCATAAAATCAAGTATACTCGTAAAGGTCCACCTATTTTAAAATTACCTAAAAAGCTATAGACTATGCACTGTACACGCTTATCATAACATTTTACCTAGGAAAGCCGATGAGTGGGATTTCTCGCAAATACTTACTGCTATTATACAAAACAATTATGTGCAAACTGCAAGGTCCCTAAAATAGCAATTAGAGTTTATGTACAGAGAGATGTCACTATCTCATCAAATATGCAAGGGATGGAGCTTCCCAGAGTTTATAACTCAGAGCAATAACCACCACAGGCCCCTCCTCCGTGGAACTCTTCCATGTGCAACAGTTTGACTCCTTTATTCTGGTTCTCACTTTCCCACAGTCCAGGTGTCTGAATGATCTTTCGACAAGTTCCTCAAAGGCACATTGTGCACCATCACAGGTTTTCACACTTGCCTTTATAAATAACGTGGAATATTTTCGTGCAAATTTCAGGCCTCCATTTCTATCAACTTCACTATTTTCCTTATCAATTTTATTTCCAACTAGCATGTTTACTGTTACTTTTTGTACAGTATGTTTCCAATTCATTTAATCAATTATCCAGCTTAACAAAGGTGTCCTCTCTTCTTGTGACATCATAAACTACTATAACACCCTGAGCACCTCTATAGTAGCTGGCGGTTAATGTTCAAAACCTCTCTTGACCAGCAGTATTCCATATTGCAAGTTTAGCCTGATTTCCATCCACTGAAATTGTTTTCACCTTGAAGTCAACACCTATTGTCACTACAAGTTCTGCATCACAAGTATCGTCTGTGAGCTTCAACAGAGGGCTGGACTTGGTCATCCCACTCTTGCTGATAATAAGGATCTTCAGAGTGGTCAACATGTTCCTGTCCATCCTGATCCCGCTTCACCCTGAACTATAACTTTAACTTTTAAATTAATCTATTTTGATAAAAATATTCAAATTAATGCCCTTTTTAAATAAGAGAACACTTTTCCTGTAGTCGCATCAAACTGGAATACCTCAGGCAAAGATCACATGTCCAATTTCTCAAACCAGATATAGTGGCTATTGATCAGATGTAAACCTGATTATGTCTGCATTCATAATTATAAGGGAGAGATTTTTTCATCAAACACAGCAGTAACTTGGGAAATGAGTCTGTAACAATGATGTGTCAGGCCAGTTTGAAAAAAAATGATGTAAGTAAGTAGAACATATTCAATATTTAAAAGAATATACTGGTTTGCTAATATATCAAATATTACATTAACAGAATATTTTAAAATTTTTAATATAGTTAGATGAATATATTCTGTTATTGTATCTACAGAAATTTTGTCAACAGACCTCAGTTCAGAATTCAGTTTCATTTAATTACTGATTGGCGTAGTCTAATTTCAGCACATTTAAAAATTCTGCATAAATGTTTCCCAAGGCCAAGCATGTAGAGTTTAACAGAGAAATATTTCATTTCTAGGTTTACATGAAACAATAATCATTATACCATATCAGAGAATTCTTACAGTAAAATGGAACAGCCCTAAGAAAATAACATATTTTAGTGTTACTGTCTTCCATTGAAAATTAAATTACCACATTCATTCTCAATTCACATTTTCACTTAGGACGGTAAACTGGCTTATGGGTGGACATGTGTTGTGATACTTGCATTCACTGATTGCATTCATTAAGAATTTTAATGAGAAAAAAGTCAGAGGCTACAGAACATATGAAGAACAATGAAAATAAAAAATGTTCTACAATCTGGGTCTTGACAACACGCTGGTGATAAGCAGCATGGTGTACAGTGAGAGTCACTTGTTCAAGCCCAGGCTCTGCCATGCTGAAGCTCTTGGAATGTGGTATACTTGGTCTTTTTCTGACTCAGTTTCAGCATCTGTAAAACAGGCATGATATTAGTGCCTGTGTCATAGCAATGCTATGGATATCTGATGAAATTAGATAGATAGATAGATAGATAGATAGATAGATAGATAGACTGAGAGATAGCAGATAGATAGAATTAAGCAATAACTAGCTCATAATTGAGCACTAGAACACTATTAGCTATCACTGTTACTTTTGTTTTAACTATAGGATATTTTTTATATGGCATGCCATGTACACTTTTTAAAGCTTAACTGAGATATGTGTATTTTTTTCATTTGAAAGACTTGTAAAATAATATGTAGCCTTTTATGCTATTTTTGGAGATACTGAAGATAGATTTTCCACCTTTACTGCCTGATCTAGAATCCTTCATTGCAATGAAATATTCATAGAAAAAGAGAATGGTTGTGGGAAGTGAATGGACAGCAGTCAGTAATTAGTATTTGTAAGAACTAAATTAAAGGGTTTTACTACTAGGTGTCCTTTTTAAAAAATTATCTAGCTTGTTTCTACTAGTCTCATTCTAACAATACTAGCAGATGCTCATCTTATAAGGATTTTGAGGTCCTTGTTACTACAATTATGGCACTTTAGAGATGTAGACTCAGATCTCTCTGTCTTTTGATCTCTCTCTCTCCATGTCATTGTCACATCACTGGGACAATGTCATTTTCACATAACTGGAGCAATGACATTAGATTGCTAGCTACTAGATTTCAAGCATATTTGTCATTTTATATTTGATCATTCAGAAAAGTAAATACAATGTACAAATTGAATAAAAAGGATAATAAAAGGTTAAAATATTAAATCTTCTAAAAATTTAGCATATTCTGAGACACAAACTCTTTATTTTATACTAAAGAAAATGGTTTATTTGAACTATTTTAAGAGTTTCATAACTCAAATGTAGCATAGTCAGTTTTGGTTGGTTGTTCTTCTGGTCATAGGGATTGAGCCCAGCACCTTGCACACACCGTGCAAGCACTCTATCACTAAGCTACATTCCCTGTCCTTTTATTTTAAATTTATTTTAAGACAGAGTCTCAAAATTACCCAGGCTAGTTTCAAACTTGAAATCTTCTCACTTTAACCTGGGATTATAGGCATGCACCATGTCTAGTTTATCATACCATTTTACCATGAAATATTCCTAAAATGTGACAGTTAGTATTATATTCTTAATGATCTTGTTCAATGTTTTTAAGCAGAATTACAAAAAAACACTTATTTCCTACAATACATATTACTGAAGTCACTAAAATGGGTGAGATAACCCTGTCCTGTATTATACTGCTTAATCGTATCCTCTGGTTACTTATTTTTTGTGTTTGTTCAAGAAAATCATATTGATAATTTAATGTTGATGAAAGATTTCATGTATGAATCAGTGAATGTCTATATCACAATGTGCCATTTGTCCTGTCATTATAATTTCAGAATAGGTCTGAGCTATGCCCCATTTCAGTTTTCTAATACTGATATGATCATATTTTTAGAAGAGATTGGCTAAGCTTGATTATAAAATTTTTTAGTTCCTTCCTATAATTGAAATGAATGTCTTTGTCTTGCATTTACAAAGGCAGAAATGATCTCATATTATTCAAGTGCAAAGCTATTTTGTATTTAAGTTGGCTTATGTCAGGTACAGACATAATACTGAAAATACTAACAATATTTTTTTATGCTGCTTCTCACCAATTGGCTGCCAACACTGGACTAATATGTCTTATCTATAATCAGCAAAATATCCCTCAAAAGAAGATAGTCTTTTTTTTTTTTTTTTTTGCAGCACTGGGGATTGAACTCACGACCTTGCGCTTGCCAGGCAGGCACATAGGCCGCTGAGCTAGATCCCCAGCCCTGGTGTTTTTGAGACAGAGTCTCACTATGCCATTCAGGCTGGCCTTGAGCTCACTTTGTAGCCCAGGCTGGTCTCAAACTCACAACGATCCGTCTGTTTCAGCCTCCTGAGTGCTGGGATTACAGGTGTGAGCCACCACGCCCGGCTAGGAGAAGATACTCTTAATACCAATTTACAGTTAACATAGGTAAAACAAAAAGAAGTTAAATATTTTTCTCAAAGTTTCAACCAAGTTGTCTGAATTCAGAGTAGTTTCTGTGTTTTAAGAATTTTTTAACATAAAATAATGTTTTGAACACTCTAGGGAATTAGAAGAGAGATGAGTGAAAGGGTTAGTAAAGAAAGCTCCTGGTGCAAGTGAGAACAGCTTCTTGTATATTTTGTTCTCCCCAACTTCTCATGCTCTTGCTTGGTTTCAATTGATTTGTCTGGTTTTAATTTCTTTTTAAATAAATGCACTTTTATTTTTCTGTTACCTCATTACCTATTTCCCCAGTGAGCTTCCAGCAGATGGGACTTCCAATATTATTTCATTTAAATATTTGTGGTCCTTGTATTCTCATAAACCTGCATACCACCCTGGTAACAGTGGCTAGATCAAAGTATATTATAACAGATCAAGTTGTGGACCAGATGGTAGACATGCCCGCTCCTCTTGTCAGTATGAAACCTCCCATCTAAAGACAGATCAAGAGGATGATTTTCCCAGCTTATCAGAATGTTCTATAGTGTAGAACTGTCAAGGGTCCTGTCCGAAAGGTAAACGTCTACCCAAAAGTATAGGGCTTCGAAAAATTTGAATCTTCTCTTTATTTTTACTCTAAATTTAAAAGCTACGTTTATTTTTTATCATTAATATACATGAATTCATGTGATAATAAAATAGAACTACTCTAAGCCTACTTCAGTCAAAACAAGTGAATATATGTGGACCGATTCCCATTGCTGCTTATTGATGTTTTTTCTTTCCCTTTGTGAAAGTAAAACATAGATACATAAAAAGTATACAATTTATGTGTCTCTAACATGTAAACCAGAGTTAATTTAACCCATCCATATATTTAGTGCTTAGGTCAAGTAATAGAGCCAAGAATCTCTGTTCATTTTCCTTGATCATCATTATAATATCAGTCTTTACTTCAAAGATTAGTAGTCTAATATACCCTTATGTTTCTAGTCAAAGGTTGGTATTTAGTAAAAGTTTTTTATTAAATTCAGTTTTGTTTATGAGAACTTTTGAGGTTCTTCCTGCATTCACATTCACAGCATTAAATTTGTTGCAAGTAGGTGGGGAAAATATGAACAAGATAGATCATGTGTAGATAATTTCTCAAGCTGAGTGGTGAGCATATCTAAGTCCATTACTTAAATCACTGTACTTTTGAATTTGAAAATTTCCATGCTTATCAAGTAGCAAAATTATAAAATAGTACAATTTTATGTTTTGTTTCTACATACATCAGTAAACAAACACTATTTGGGTTTTAAATGCAGTCATTCATTCTTTTTCTGTGTATTATTCAACTTTGCTGATCTAAAGACACTTAAAGATTTTCTCCACCTTTGTATTAAACTGGGTTCTATTACACAACTCCTGGTTCTACTGGGAACCATAAAATGTAACTCTAGCCATGAGTCAATGAGTTAAAATAGTACAAATGTCAAACTAGTGCAGCATCACCATCTAGAGGTTGACATAATAACTGCAAATTTTCTTATGTTTATGAGTCCTCTGTATACAAACTTTGAAATCTGAATATGCATAAGAGTTTATGTAAATATGAACAAAATATTTTGTTTGCAATTGTTTTGTCTCCAGTTGGATTTTCAGGAAGAAATCATAGCACAAAGCAGGAGTGACTTGTATTTACAGATGGCATAGGGGAGCATAAGTCACAGAGCTGTGTATCACCAGTTCTCTATCATGTTCAACCAAAGCTGAGCCTCCCACATGTCGGACAAACAACCTACAGCAGGACCAAGCAGTGGCAGTGTGTTTTAAGCATATTCCTGATTATATCTCTGTGAACTCAACATGAAAAGTTCTTCCTTCTTGGCAATCAGCAGCCTAAACCATTCTGCATTTTCCTAGTTAGTTCATTCTTCCCTTCCAATGGGCATGATCATCAGAAGAGAGGATATTTTGGGATCTTATGAAAATATTAGTACTCTCATTGTTATGCATGCTACAAATTGCATTATTTCCAACCGAAAGGGAGAAATCATTGACAGCCAGGCATGTAAAATGAAATATCTCATTATTTATTCTAATTAATATAATTTATATAATTGACTGTAATTCACATTTTAAAGTTTATAAGTAGATTTTATTGCAGTATCATTGGTTAAACCTAATTGCCTATTTTCATATATTTACTCAATAAATATTTGTTATGCTCCTATGTGTCAAAATTTGTGAGAAGCTTCCTTACCTGCTAGAATCTGGAGTGACTCATAGAAACTACTTTTGCAAAACAATACAGAATCACAGTGATAAAGTTTATTCTGCTCGGGGAAAATGGGAAAATTCCTCATGTATAAGGAATCATCTTGAAGGATGACTAAAAACCGTCAAGCTAAAAATATGGACAGGGATATTCTGGACAGAATGGAAAAGTGTATGCTAAGATTTTAAGGGACATAATTTGTTGAAGTGACAAGCTTATGTAGCAGCTTGGAAAAAAATTATCAGGGCTGTGGTTAGAAATATAGTCTGCAGTTAAATTAGAAATGACTTTGTATAACTAAGTATTTTGAGTTTAAATCTATAAGAAAAGAATAGACAATGTAAGACTTTTCAATTAGCAATGACAGGACTATCCGCATGTGTTTTAGAAAAGCAGGTCTAATGAGAACATTAAAGAATGGTGGAGAAGTAAGAGTCATAGTAGCCAGGAGAGTGCTGCAATAACCAGAGAGCTGATGAGTAGTTCAACTGATGTATCATGCCTGAATGATAGTTTGATGTAATATGGAAAATGCAAAAGTGTTGAGACATCCAGGAAGTCCTTAATTAGATTAATGAGCAGATGCTCATATTATTATCAAACACATTACTACCAAGGAAGAAATATTTCTGTGGGGTTTATGTGTTTCCTCTTTCCATTGTACAAAGGTGGGTGAAAATGCTTAAGGAAAATAGTTCTGAGGATCCAGAGAGCTTCAAAACCTGTGAGGAGAAAGTGGGTGTAAATGTAGACAATGAACTTGTTCCTAGAGTGTGGTCAGTGAAAAGTACTGTGAACACAACACCATGCCAATTACAAAGACAGCTCTTGGATTCCAGAAGCGTATTTTTAGCCTTGAATACTTTATATCTGGGTTATTTAACTGTTGCTATTCTTTTTTTTTTTTTTTCTTTTCTTTTTTGGTACCAGAAACCAAACTCATGACCTTGTGCTTGCCACACAGGCACTTGTGCTGCTGAGTTATACCCCTGGTCCTGTATTGCTGCTCTTTTGTTGACATTGTAGTTTGAAGAAGTCAAATTCTTGTGGTTAGCGTAAGTTATAGTTGGATATCATATTATAATTTTTGGAAATTATTAACATTAAAGGGCACATGCGATACAGTGGCTGAGAGCAAAAATTCTGAAGCTAGAGTCATTGGGCTCCAATCTTGGCAACTTCATTGAATATGTGTATCATTTGGTGATGTATTTAACTTTTCTGTGCTTTGGTTTTGCCTCCTATAAAATATAGTAGTAATAGTAATACTTCTTCATTGCGGTATGATACAGATTAAGCAGCTTGATGTTCAGAAAATCTTAGAACAATTCCTGTAACAAGTTAGATTACTATATCTAAAAGATTTTCCCAACCTCTGTCTACATATATAATATGAATAGAATTAAGTCTGACTTTCTTATTGCAAAAAATATAAAGAATCATTTTTTTACTGATGTATTGTAACAATGTTTATCTGTTTATGTCTCAGAATGCTGAATGAATCAAAAAACCTTCATGTGGATGGTTCTTCATTTTCTGTTTTAGCATTCACTGTAAGACAGTTGGCTTTTCAATTTGTTAAATATGTGTTTATTTGTGTTCAAACCATAGGAAAGGTCATAGGAAAAACATTGACAGTTGGAGGTACTCAAACAAAACATCACATTATGTCCTTAGTAAGGTCAAAGAATTTCATGTCACAAGTGACAATCATTCCAGTAGCAGTGAAAAATGTCACTTTTCAGTTTGCTCTAAAATTATGTCAACAGTGTGAATGAGAACAGGAGTGTGTAAAAGCAAAAGAATCATCATACATATAGTGTTTACATTCTGCTACTTGTTTTGACATGTAAGTTGTAAACCTGAAAACCACATCTATCAGTTGCTTATAAAACTTTCATACTTAAAGAGTGGTCCTTAGACCAACAGCTCACTTGGGAGTTTGTTAGAATTGTATAATCTCAGGTTACATCCAAGATCCTCTGATTCATAACCTGCTTTTTTAATAAGATTCACAGGTAGTTTTGTAAATATAAAAGTTTGAGAATAAATAAGAACAACTGGAAATCAGCAAGAGTTTGATAATAATAGTTATTGAAAATAAATACAAAACAACAGCATTTTCCAGGTTTACTTCATTGAACTTCAGAAATCAACCTACTTTATAAATATAAACATTAGGCTTCTACAGATTTTGAATAACTAATTATGTGCTTAGTCATTGTCCTGGGCTCTAAAGATACGGTGTTAAACAAAACAGGCAAAATTCTTTGCTCAAGAAGTTATCCTTCATATACATTCTTAGAGAGCTGAAGGAAATTCTTCTTTAAGAGTATAAACTTAAAGGAGTAGAATCTCTAGACATGTAGAATTTTCCATGAAAAAAAATTCATATATTCATTGGTTCTATGGCTTTGCTTATATTATGGAATTGCTGTACGACTCCTTTTCTTTATTTCTTGCTTAAATTCTCAGAGCAGATTGCATTGGTTCAAATCCTGGCTGCCTGAACTTCAGTTAAAACATTCTAACTTTCTGTTTCTCAGATTTTTCATCTGAAAATTGAAAGAAATAATAGTATCTGCATCGTAGTCTTATATGGATCAATGCAATTGATACCTACAAAGTGCTCAGGAAAATGCTTGGGCATACCATAAGCACTACATAAGTGCAAGAAAGTATTATTTTTGTTGTTATTTTTGTAAATGAAAATCTATTATTGATACATTTCTCTTCCTTCAATATGACTTTTGAAAAATTAACTTTGGGTTATGTAGAAAAGTCTGTAATGAAAGCATCCATTAAAGATTCTGCAGCATTTCTATTATTTAAACAGTGGAAGATGCTGCCTAGATGTGGATGGAGGAAACCAGCTTCTATAGATTGTATCATAGACTTAACCAGGGAGGGGCAAGGCAAGAAAATATTGAATTATTGTTTATGGTCTGAGTTTTGCATAATCAGAGATAGAGGGGACTGAAAAGCTGTGCCTAATGAATTTATGTTGAGTCACTGATGTTCCCAAGATCTTTTCCTTTAATCTCAGTTCCTCACTTGGTAAGGTTTGCTGGTACATGAGCAGAAAATTCGTTGTGGTTAACTTTGGCTCCTTTCTAGCCCTTCCTTGTGTTTTGGTGAAAATGGTCACTTTCTTTTCTTTGAAGTAGGATAATGGTAATGAAATTTAGAAAGAAAGATGAAGTTATATAATCAATTACATAATATTTTCTTACTAGTGAGTCTATGCACAGGATTCTTTTTGTTTTTGAGACAGGGTCTTGCTATGCAGTTTCAGACTGGCCTTGTGCTTACTTTGTAGCCCAGGTTGGTCTCAGACTTGCAAAGATCCTCCTGCCTCAGTCTCCCAAGTGCTGGGATTATAGGCATGCTCCACCAAGCCCAGCTTTTTTGTTTGCTTGTTCCTTCTGCTTGTTTTTTTTAATTAAAGTAGAATTTCTACCAATTAATTAACATTATTTACTAACTTTTCACACATTTTGAATATGTATTCATAAGGTACATATGGTTGAACTCAAAAATCTCAAAAAATAATATAAATCAAATGTGCAGTATACACAGTTACATACAAACTCACTGTGGTGAGGAGTTGGTCATGTGCTGAAGGCTCCATCCAGCCTGCCCACTTTGCTACTCAAAGCACAGCAATTTTTATCTGACCCACTACACTTTCTACACCAGAGGTTCACAGAGTATAGTCTATGCAGTCTTAACTATCCTGTGACATTTCTGTCCTTAACTCTCATTCTGAGCATATGCTGATGTCTACAAGATGCTGCATGATGTGTGATTCTAGGACAGATTGAAAACACATAGGAGAATCCACCCACCTTCTATTAAACAAGAAAGCAGGAATAGTTTTTAAAAGGTAAAACTATGCCAGTATCATCAGTATTTTTTTTTCAATTTGAAAGAAAGATTTTTAATGAAAAAATCAATTTTATAAAGATTTAATTATATTATTTTAATGAGTTAAAACACATGTTTTCAAAGTTCTTTACTTTTAATTTCTAATAAAACAAAAATTATGAGATAACATATTGTATAAAGACACTTTTTGGCGGTCTTCAATATTATTTTAAGAATGTAAAGGAGTCCAAACACCAAGATGTTTAGAAACTCCTACTCTCCATCATTTTCTTGGCTGATGATAACAAGAAAGCTGATGCTTGCCTTGTAGTCCAGTCTTTCACAGACTCACTGACAATTCTATATTTTCCCAGTGCCTTGCCTTCTCAGTGTAGAAAGGAGTGAGAATAATAAGGAACAACAATATGAAAATATGAGATGCTATGTAGGTTAAAGATGCCTTTGGAGACAATTGTATGTCTCCAGATTCCAATGGAAAATGTGACATTTTCTGACTTGGTAAAATAAATAAAGTAACGCAGAGGACTGATTGAATCTAATTGTAATGGTTTTTGTGAAGTATTGTATTTTATAGAAAGATAAAGTTGATGACAAGACTTTCTCTGAATCACTGACATCTTGGTGACCAAAACAAGACAAGGAATTCAGTTTCTCAGCCCCTACCTTTATAATTTTACCATGTACCTCACAAAAGTGAATATCCATACTTTAAATTTGGATAAATTATGCCTATAACTATACAGAACCCTATACATAATCATGCAGATATTTCTCTGAATAAAAGTGTAACATGTGAATTAATAAATCTGGAAAGGAATGACGAATTTTACATGCCTGGTTTGTAATTGGCTAAAAAATAGGTACAGATGGTCAACTGTGATTTTTAAAACAACATATGCAATTCTCCCTAAAATTTAGTTGATCATTTAAATAGCCTATTGTGCCTTGATTTGGAGACTTTATGGGGGTTATAATTATAACACCACTTTTAGGACCATATCATTATCCATTTAGTTAATAGCTTGCATTGATAAAAATCATAGTATCCCCTAGTGTATGATAAAATTGTTAAGCAGAATAATTTATGCAAATTAGTTATAGAGTTAATATATGTTAAGTATGTTTAATTACACTGCAGAACTTAGTTTGCTGCAGCACATACAATTATTTTTAATTATAAAAATAGATATTTTGGAGATTTATGTTCAACCCATTATATTGCTGGTTGATACTGCTTCCTTGCTTTCTCACTTCCATATGAAAATAAAACAGATAAATAATTTGGGTCAAAATTTATATTTACTGAAAAGCTTTGCATATTTTAATGTTAACATTCTATGCAGTCTAAAAACAACCAAATGCTTTTTGGGCCTTCTTTGAAACATATACTTCTTTACCAAGAGACTGTTAAAAAACCAAGAGACAAACTAGTTTAAAGATGTAATAATGCTTATCTCTGTGGGAAAATAAGGAAGATAACGGCGGCAAGCTTTACTTTTATCATGAGCTGTTTTTCACTTCTTGATGGTTTTTCATAAATGTGGTGCTGAGGATTGAACCCAAGGCCTTTGCACTGAGCTACATCCCCAGCCCATTATTTTAATCTCTTTAAATATTAAGAAGAGGTTGTGCTATGTCATCTGGTTACCCATGCTGAACTT
>RJWT010009302.1:13554-25386 GCA_004365215.1 Cuniculus paca
AAAAAAAAAAAAAAAAAAATTACACATATTCACACATATATACACAATGTTCACTTATAATTGTTCTGTTTCTATAATTGTATTTATTAGTTTGCTTACTATTGATAGGATGGCTGAACAAAAAATGTGCAGGTTTTAATGACAATTGCTATGAAGTGATATGAATAGATCTTACATTTTTCCAAATTTAGGCAAAAAATGCCATTTTTTCTAGCTACTGTTTTTTCATATCGTGATAATATATATTAGATTTATAACATATATACACACAAAGGCAATGGTATCTATCATAACCACACATATTTTGATAATACTAGTAAGAGAGTCATGTGATTTTCATCCAAAGTATGAGTTTACAAATGACTTTGGCGTCTGGTTACTATATGCCAATCCTCAACCTGTGGAGGTATAAATTTTTAATACGATGGTTATATAGAAAACTATATACTACATGGTACAAAATGTGTTATTGAGCAAAGGTCAAAATACACATACTTTTAGTGAACCACTTTATTTAATGATATTCTACAAATCAATAAAAAAACAATTCTATTCAGCATGGAATAAAATTATGTTTTTCTGCAAAATTTCAGAACAAAAAAGTGTTTATATGTACGGATGCATGTGTTTCTTTGGACCATAAATATTTTATGAATGGTGGGATATAGCAATAAAATTAAATACAGACTGTTTTTAATCACTATAAATTTTTTCACCTGGAGTATGATTTTGACCATGATAGTTGGGAGCACACATCTTTCAAATTCATCCACATACACTGCATGTATTTATTAAGAAGTTTTATTTTAGAAAGTGTGCCAAATTAAGAAAACATAAACCTAATATAGTTGCTAAAATACCTATAAAGTGCTTTACTTTACTGATTAATAAAATTATTATATCTTACAAAGATGAAGATTATAAAAATAATAAAATTAGCAAATTACATTTTCTGTTTGGATTTGTAACAATGTTTACTATTCGTCATATTCATTCTACTATTGCTTTACATGATTTATGGTAGTTTTTCTATTTGAATAATTTCTGTAAAAAATTTGATCTGTTGATAAAGACAAGCCTGTGTTAATTCAATTCATGGAATCTTATTATCTCATCATTCTTTTCTGTCTTCTTTCCCATTCATTATTTTCTTCCATTAATTTTTTTTTTTTTTTGCAGCATTGGAAATTATGCATGTGATGGAAGTGCTCTACTGCTGCACTGTATATTCATCCCAAATAATAGCTTTTAAATGGAATTTTCCCATTGAAATATTGAGTACTGTAGTTGGGGTTTTGGGTTGTACACCATCTGGGATGCATCATTATTGTTATTGTGTCATTTGATCAACATTGCTGTACCAGTGCTTTTAGATGGCACATGTCTTTGTGAATTCCCTTCACATAATTATTTCTGTCATTATTATAGTTAAGCAATCAAGTGGCCTTGATTAGCCTAAAGGGTCCCAGCATTTTAATGTCAAGAAACATTTTTTTCATCTTCGTATCTTTTCAGTGTCTTGGTACTTTGTGCATAGTAGGCATTTTTAAAAACTGTTTAAAAATGTGTTTTTTCCACTGTCACAATATTGCCAGCAAAAAAGGTGGGGTGACAAGGAAAGATAAAAAACAAAGAATTGAGATGTGTTCTATACATGTACCAATTCCCCACAATGAATGTAATCATTGTGTACTGCACACATGTACTAATAAAAATATAACATTTTTTAAAATCTGACTATATACAGATGATAGACAGTATTAATTTTTCTAAAGATTTCCACATCCTTCCCAGTGCATCTCCATATCGTCTTTACTGCCACTTTAGATTTTAACTTGGTAAATACAACCATTAAATTTCTATTGATGCTATTTTGATGCTAACACTTACATTTCTTTACCTGAAATCTGCAATATTTATTATGATGAGTATATCATAGAATGTTTTTTCCATTTATACATTTTTCATATTTAAAGTATTGAAATACAGCTGAATTTCTCAAATTGTGGTTTAGAACAGCAGTAGTATAAGTTGTCTATTGTTACCAAAATATCCTATAGTAAAATATGTTTTAAAAAGTATAACAGTTCACGTTATTTGAGCAAAGAAAGCAGTATAGATTTGCCTTATTTGATAATATCCCAAGGAAATAAATTTTACAAAATATTCTTGAAAATATCAAGATACATACTTCTCCTTCAAAGGATGGTACAGTAATTCAAATTTGATTATTTACAAATGACAGAGTTAGTAAATTTTTTTTATTTTTCCAAAATAGTTTATTTTTACCAAGATAAAATTTATCACAATAAAAATGATTATATATAATTCTAAAATTATTATTTGATTACTCTTTTAAGAAAAATAATATATCCATAAGCCTTGTATAAGGAAATAAGCATCTATATAGTCCATAAAATTTAGCAATTGATCTTAGCACATATCCATCAAACGTCATTGGGCTACATACTGAGGTCAGTGACAGGTACCATCAGCTCATGCAGAACTGTGACAAGTAACACACAGTACAAGCACACACAGCATGCATTGTTCCTATGCCTCTCATCCTTTCTCAAGGACTACCTGATGTGTTTCTCATCTCATAGTAAAAACAAGAGCATGAAGATAGAGCTGACAAAAGGGTACATGATATCAACCCACTGGTAGCTCATATTTCATCACTGTCCTTGTATGATGCTTCCTACAGATGTAAAATACAAGGTACTTTAAATCATCTTCCCAATACAAAACAGAAACAAAAAAAATGCTCAACAAAATGTAATAACTATTCTTGTAATTATAAAGCTGCGCATCAATGAGCTGAAAGAAAATTTCTAGGAACAAATCCTCAGAAGAAGCAGTAATCAAATGTGGCTGTGGGTTACACATTTGTCAACATCAGAAATCAAGAGGCTTTAAATATAAGGTTTTTAAAAACTGACAAAAGAGAAAGTCTGTAGAATTTGAGTTTTAACCTAAAATGGGTTAACCCTCATGTGTACTCGTACAGTTTATAATTATAAATTGTATGGCAATTACTTGAGGGGATGAGATAATGTAGTTTGCAAGTGTAAAACATCATTCAGTTGTGTTGATAAGGTTCTATTTTTAATCTGTGTTATGGGTACATGAAAGTAAACTTTATCACTCTTTATGCCTGTCTTATGACAGGTATATAATGATAATAAAGTAAATTACTCAGTTCAGCACTAGAGGATAAATACACTGGGAGAATCCTAAGTGTTCATTTATTTTAATAGTTATTAGTTTTGTACTGGTGATAACTTTACAATGTAATGTAGAAACACATTTACCAAATCGTATTTTCTAAAAAAATATTCTGATTACCTTTTAGGGGGATGAATTTAAAAATAATGACTTGGGTTTAAGTGATGCTTTGAGATAGAGGTTTCATAATTTTTGAATTTGTTGTAAAGAGTTTTTGCTTTCATTTTGTGAGTAGTTAAATCTTGACTTTTAAAGAACATGAAGTTATTCTGAGTCTCTGTGGTTTTATTTAAGATGCCTTATATTAATAATTTGAGAATGCCTCCTCTGAAAGATTTTACTCATCTGCCTTTGGCTCCAAAACCTCTCTTCTCCAAGCAGAGATTGGCAAGACTGATGAGAGAGACTTGTTGTATTGTTAAGAATAAAAGATATTAGAATTAAAATAGTGCTTATTATAATGATGCAAACAAAGTACTCAGTGTTGATGACTGAAATGTGCTGTTAGGAAGTAAACAAATTCTAGGATAGTCAGATGCCTGGAAAAGGAAAACCATTTGGTTTTGTCTTTAGTGGTTCCATCATTATCATAGCACCATTATTGCACATTTTTCAGAGAGATGTTGTATTTATGCAAACATTAGGAATACTTTAGCAGCATTAATGTGACCACAGATCCACTGCTCAAATTTGATTTTAAGGGAGAAACCATTTCAAGTATAAAACTGTAATACAACTGAGCATATTGGAAATATTTTAAAGTTAATTTTTTATTTTGAATTCTGGTAAACTATCTGATAGACTAACAATTAGATTTCCTGGTAATTCTAAGGGTCATTTAAAAAAATTTTTTTTATTTTAAAGTGAATAAAATAAAACAAAACAGTGATAAGACATCAGGAAATCTACAATAGCTACTGTATTGCATATTGTTAACCTCTAAATAATTGCTCAGACTACTGACTTTAGGCTTGCAAAGTCAATCATACAATACAGTTCCTCCAAATCAGCCAGTTGCTTGTGGAGAGGTGGGGGGATTCTTCTCCCCCCAGCCCGTGCGCTGGCTGGATCATGGTGGGGTGGGGGTGGTTTCCTTTCTACTTCTCCCCAGTCCACGTGGCTGCTGCTGACTCACAGAGGGTGGGCGTAGCTTCCTTCCTGGTTCTCCCTGGCCCACACAGCTGCTGCTCACTTTAAGGGTGTTATTAAAAGAAAGTTTCCATCTGTAGCATGCTTTACATACATATCCTGTGTGTCTTATCAATTTCATGGGGATTTCACACAATTTTTGAAAATAAGTGAATCTTATGATTTACAAAAGCCACCTAAATATATTGCACCTTTAGGGATCACTGTGGATACTGTACAAAATAGGCAGAAACATTAGCTTTAATGTAGATTTCTCTGGATAAATTCTGTATAAAATACTTATTTTGTAAAATCTGTACCTACCTTAAGTCACTCTGATATTACATTTAAATACAGTATGATAGTGACTGGATAGAATGATAGAATGAGACTTTCATTATTCAGTAGTCAAATACTAACAGGTTATGAGAAACAGTTATAGCTAGTACTTCAAATATTTGAAGATCAATGTATAAAATTACATGTGCTGTTGAAATTATATATGCACACACATAGCTATTACTTCTTGTATTCCATAATTTATTACATTTATAGGTAAGACAACTGCCTGTTTTATATGCAGTACCTCAACTGTTCTGTCCACAGAAGTGTTGTAATATTTCTATTTTAATAGTAATGAATCATGTTAATTCGACTCTACTCAAGTGAATTGTGTACAGAGGATAGAAGAAGAATATGAATGAGAATGGTCAAAACAGCTATCAAGTGTAATAATCTGCCCAACTGAAGTGATGAACTGTATTGGGTCAAGTGCTTCCAGCTATGAAGCAAGAACTTACATCAGCAGGAGTGTTTTTATAATTAAGATAAGCTATTCATAGCAAAACAGAAAAAAGTGATTTCTTTTCTTACAAATTCGGTGAGTATAACTCAATTAGTTTTAAAAGTAACATGAAAATGGGCCACTTGCCAAAGGTTAATAAGGTAAAATAGTTTGTATTAGAACTTTAAGCCAAATCTATAGGCTGTTGAAAGAACTCACCATATTCAGGCACTTTTCTCCCTTGTTTTGTTCTCAAGATTAAGTTTTGTGGAGTCAAGATCACTGTCAGTGCCTTCAAAATTAGTTTATACCTTTACCTAATATTGACTCAAGTATCAGTCTCTCTTTTATAACCTACATTTTTCCAAGGATGCTGCTGACATAGCTGTACAGGCCTCCATTTGCTGCCCTTCTTTGACAAAATGTCACCTGGGAAATGAATGTATTTCTATATTTTCTGTCTCTTTGCATTTTCCTGGGTCCTGAAGAGTTTTTATACCTCAGAAAACTTAGGAAATTAGTAAATAAAGTGAAAAGTCAGCATTTTTTTCTTGAGAAAAATTAAAACAGAATTTTAGTAAACATCAACATCACGAAGAAGTTAGAATTCAAAATCAGAGAGATACTAATCTCTTTTCGCCATGAATTCTTTCTAGGATAAATTACAGCTTTTGATCCTCATCTTAAAGTTATAGACCAAGGGTCTCAGCTATGATTGAATCTACCCTGGCTATTCAGCAGCCTATAATCACTTTATGGCTCTGAAAAATATTTTTCCTAGTGAATAAGAGGTTCTATTTGAAGAAATTCATTCCACATCTTATAGAAAGGGTATGTGTGTGACTCTTAATCTTCATCAAAGTGTAATTGGGCACTGAAAGAAACAGACTGGTTATTGTTGACCCTGTGATAGGCACTGCAGAGAGCCAGGAAAAGCCATGATTCATTGATTCTAATCATGTTCAGTTCTTAGTCAACTCAGTATTCCAATAAATAGAGGGCAACAGTAATTTAGATAACCCAAGATAGCAGATGATTCAAAATAATTTACAACTGGTTTTGCACTGCATATTTTCCTCAACACATTTGTCACAACTGTCTTTTAAGGTTTAATGCCTCTGACTTTATATTTCAACACTATAATTATACAGTGATTTTATGTATGCTAACTTTTACTGACTGGGGCCAGTCTAGTAAACTTCATTTTATGTATCTTAACTCAGAGGCTGCCCCTTTAGAACTAACACTTGGATCCTTTCTTCAAGATTCTTTCCACCTCTACTTTTCTATTCTCATAGTTCACTGTACTTTCTTTTCATTCCAATTTCTAGCATCTTGTAAATGCAATGAAATTTAACTTCTCTCCAGCTAGCTTGCAAACTCCATGAGGTAAAACATATGTCCACATTGCTCTTACTTGTATCCCTCCACACTCAGGACCTAGTTAGCGCATCCTAAGGGCACGATAACTATTGTTTAATGCATGAATATAGAGATGAATACATAGAAGCATTTAATCCTAATTACAATTTTGAAAGATTGAATATTATCCTCTTATAGACTGTATTATATTAGACTATGGTGGCAGATGGCCTATTCAACCACTAATCAGCATCTGGATTTGGCAAACTACTTATCTTTTGACACTTTTGTTTCATCATCTGTGATGTAGAAATAATGACAATAAACAATGTCTTTCATATTATAATTAATATTAAATTACAATATAATGTGCTTAGTATAGGGAGTGAAATGAATTCTTTTTTTTTAGATTTTACAAAATACTTTATGTTATTGTTAGTAAGCAAATGCAGACCTAGAAAATTAAATGACCCACCAAAACTTTTATCATGTAACATAAATATGTAAAATAAAGGCAGTGTTTTAAATAACAGAGTTGTTGAGGTACACTTCCAGTATAAATTGATTTGGAGACATAGATACAGGCAAAGATTTCATGAACAAAACACCAATCTCATGAATCTCATCTTATTAAAAAAACTTTTCTGAGCAAAAGAAATCACCTACAGAATGAAAAGACCATTCACAGAGTGGGAAAAAAATCCATCTGGTTGTCATTCAGACAATGGACTTCTTCTTAGAACGTATAAACAATTGAAAAATATCAAATCCCCAAATTTAAAGACCCAATCCAAAAATGGGCATCTGAGGTGGGTACACATCTCAGATGAAGAAATATAAATGGTAAATAAATATATGAAAAATATTCAACATCATTGGTCATTTGAGATACAAGTTAAAACAATGTTGAGATTCCATCTCACTTCACAAAGAATGGCTATGAGGAAGTCAACCAATAACAAATGTTAGAGGGACTGTGGGGAAAAAGGAACACTTTTCTACTCTTGTTGGGAGTGTAGACTGATGCTACCACTGTGGAAATCAGTGTGGAGATTTCTCAAAGAACTAAAAATACAGACTCTATTTGACCTAGTTCTTCTCCTTCTGGGTACATTCCTGGAAGAATTAAAAACATCATACCACAGAGATACATGCATACACATATTTATAGCAGCACAGTTTGTAATGGCTAAATCTTGGAAGCAACCCAAATGCCCATCAACTGAGGAATGGATAAAAAGATGTGGTATTTTTATACAATGGAGTACTACTCAGCCATAAGAAAGATAAACTTTGTTTTTTTCTGGTACCAGGAATCAAACTCACAACTTCTCACTATAAATCGGATGCACATGTAAGTATCACACTTGTCTCTGTGGTATGAGAAACTGAAAGAGTAAATAAGGACCAAAATGGAAAATATATATTGTAAAATAAGAAGAGATTGTTCAAAAGGAAAAGGAACTAGGGAGTAGTAAGGGAGAAAGGAAGGAAGTGAAAAGAAAAACAATTTTAAAAAGGCTAAAACGGGAGCAAAATTTTGTAAATAAGGAGAGGAAGAGGGATCAAAGGGAGGAGAGGGGATTGGAGAAAAAAAGAAATATCAAGATATATACAGGTGCAGATTCCCTAGGATAAGTATGATCATTGTATCTAAATTGTACCAATAAACTTTATGTAAAAATTGATTTGGATTCAGATGTTCCCTTTTCATTCACTTGCTTGTATTTAGAGTAGGCCATTCCAAAACTGGTAACGCTTGTCTAGTGTATCTTTCCTATGGCATTATCTGCAGGCTTGGGGGAATAAACATGTATATTACTTATACTGATGTGTTACCATTATGTACTAATTCATAAAGTATTGTCTGATTTACACTGTCACAGAGGCTTTTATACTCTGTGAACTTGAATTATTTCACAATCTACTTTGACTCATCCACTTGCCTTAGCACACATGGCTAACATTTCTCTTTTCATTATTTAAACGTAAAAGGACTTAAATGTTGAGTTTCTATGTGGTAAAACTAACATAAAAATTGTCTGATCTTATCAGAGTAAACTTGTCTTTTTTATTTTGTGTCATCCAAATCACATCCTCAATTACTTTCTTCTGTCCAAGCTCTCCTCTTACTAAAGATCCACATTTTTGTTTTGTATAAGTGAAAGAAGCATATTAAATGTTACTTCCTTAAGAAACAAATAGTTATTTTATTAACTGTATTAAAATATTCTAAAAGTGAAGAAGGATTTGAATGCATATTTTTTCAATGGACATATACAAATAGCCACAAAACACTCAAAAATATTCTCATATGTTAAGTCCTTAGAGAAACACAAATCAAAACTGCAAGGTGATGCCATTTCAGTTCACTAACATGGTTATAATGTTTAAAAAGGACGTCAATTTTCAGAATGCAGAGGAGTTGGAATTTTCAAGTATTGACAATGGGAGCATAAATGGTGCATTCACTTTGGAAAACACACTGGCAGTTGCTCTAAATGTTAAACATTGAGTAACCACATGACCCACCCATATGGAGACATTTGTCCACAAAACTTGTGCACAAATTTTCATTGTAGGATGGCATGTATCTCTGGGGACTCAAGTAGAAAATCTATTTCTTGGTCTCTTCTGTTTTCTAGAAGCTGTCTCCTTTCCTCAGCTCAAGATTCCTCTTCATCTTACACTCAGCAATGACAATAGCCAGTGGGTCTTTCACAGATCCTGTTACTGTAATTCTTCCTCCCCTGTATCCTTCTTCTAAGGATTCTTGTGATTACCTTGGGTCCCCTTGGGTACCCCAACATAATTACCACCACCTCAAGTTTAGATGAATGACAATTTTGGTTTCTTCTGAAACCTGCATTTCTTTTTTGCCACATAGCATCACTTATGCACAGAATTTGGAAATTAAAAATGTGAACAACTTTGGAGGACAGTTATTCTGCCTATAACAGACAATTCTTTCATTTTTAAATTATTATTTTAAAATTAAGCCTAACTCATATTACAAAATGAAAATGCCGTTTGTACATTTTACTGTATTTAAGCATAGATTAATTTTGACCCAATCAAATGATACTACTAAATATTGAGAGAAATGAAAACAAATTCACAATAGATCAGATACATATATACTTATATATATTATATATTTGTGCATATATATTTGTGATATTTACCTTTAGCAATTTATTTAGAAATGACTGATAGCAGCATACTCTAAAATATTGAATGTAGTAATTCATCTCCGAGGACTGGAATTAAGGTTAGAATTATGTGTGAAAGTGTGTGTGTGTGTGTGTGTGTGTGTGTGTGTGTATGCTTATATTTATATATCTCTATTCCAGTGGTTGCATTTTCCATTTACTGTTAGAAAAGTTTAAAATATTGTGAAAATAAAGAATCAGTGTACCAAAGCTGCATGCAAACAGATGAAGTAATATTTTTTATGTTTCAATCACATACTATAAGATATATTTTTAATACCACGATGACAAATATTATCTTACATGATAGATCTGACCAAGTATATATTATTAAGGACTCAAAGGACATTTCCTGTTCACAGAGAAAGTTTTGACAGAGAGTGGCGATATGTATCATGTAAGTGGCAATACTTTAGCATTTACATATATGATTATCACCCTGTATTAAATCACTGCAGTTCTAATTTGTATATTTAAGCCTCTTGTCTGACACTTATTTTGCCTAAAGATAAAATGATGCTCTCAAATACTGAGACAACATTTCAAGTAAAGAAAGTAGATCACTAGTTTGTGTGAATGGAAATTTTAGATATTTTACAGTTAGAATCTTTTAACAATCCATCATAAAAAGCAATTTGTGGGGCAAAAAATACTTTCAGGAAAAACAAAATAGGCTTACAGAGGCAGAGTGGATTCTAGACTAGCCCTATTGAAAGGCAGTGCTTACAAGAAAGTATAAACAGGAAAAATGAAGGATGGCTAGGTGTGTCTATGGATAGTGAGGGGCAAGGAAGAGCGGTGGCAAGGACCAGCCATCACACTTTACTGCATGATTTCAGACAAATTGATAGCAAGGCAGATGGATATGTTCAAGATCAGTAAAAATTGCGACAAGTACTACTAGGCAATGCCAGATCATAATTCTGTGAAATGAGTGTAGAATCACATTACCTCTGGCTCTGTGATCCAGTCCTTGCACTTTCTCCCACCTGTTTACCTCAGTGAGTGTAACCTAAAGATCAGAAACCAAGATGCTTCCTCCCACTGTCCTGTTCAACCGTAACTTTATGACAACCGGCTTAAAAATATATCGAAGGAAGATGTCTCTGTGCAGACTATTTCTAAACTTCCGTATGAAGGCACAGTTTCTTTTTTTAAGCCAAAATATTTTTCTGATATCACTGGCAGTTTAAAATGAACAATTTTACAAAACTGCAAGTAAGCATAGCCTATTTTTTAATTTTTTATTTTAAAGAGAAAAACAAAACAAAAGAAAACAAAACAGTAAAACACAACAAAGTCGATCAGAACAGAACAATTCAAGCAATACAGGTCTTCAAAACATAACGACAGGAAATTAACAATGGCTACTCTAGTGTCTCTTGTTTTCTTCAAAATGTTGTTCATACATTCACCCACAATAAACTCAAGCAAAACAAAATAATATAAAACCAGGTAAAAGAAAAGAGTGAAAGCATTACAGGCCTTCAAATCAGATGATAAGAAATCAACAATGGCTATCTTAATGTCCTTTGTTTTCTTCAAAGAAGCTGATCATATCTTCTCACATATTGCAATCAAGTAGTACAAAACAGACTTAAACCAATCAAATCAAAGAATAAAAGCATTATTGGACTTCAGAACCTGAAGATATGAAATCAGGTATGGCTACCATAATGTCTCATTTTCTTCAATGTAGCTGTTCATATTTTGATATTTAATAAAATCTGCTATTGTAAACTCTTTAGGAGTAGTTCTAAGCATGTAAAAGTTTATATTTGTACATCTATCCTTTCTGTGCTAAAGGCAATCTATCTAGAACATATAAAGAATTTAAAAAAATCAGGACCCTGAAATTCAAAGACTAAATCCAAAAATGGGCATCTGAGATGAAAACACACTTCTCAGCTGAAGAAATACGAATGGCAAGTAAATACATGAAAAAAATGTTCAGAATCATTGGTTATTAGAGAAATGCAAATTAAAACAACTCTGAAATTCCTTCTCACTCCAGAAAGAATGGCCAGGATCAAGAAAACCACCAACAATAAATGCTGGAGAGGCTGTGGGGAAAAAGGAACCCTTCTCCACTGTTGATGGGAGTGCAGACTGTTGCAA
>RJWT010009303.1:0-25283 GCA_004365215.1 Cuniculus paca
CATTTTCTTGCTTTGACCCCTATAGTAAAGCCTAAAGACATGTTTCAGTTGCTTTATGAATTCTGTTTTGCATGGTTCTGCATAGATTTGCATGTTAAATTAAAGGAGTTTTAATTCTAAGGTTTGTAATATAGAATTCAATTAATAAATTCAGGCAAATTATTCCAATTATATTCAAAACCAGTACTCAAAGCTGACATCTGAGGCTCAACTTGAGTATCTTCTTAACTTTTGTCTCTTACCGTTTTAGCCCTAGGTAAAAATCCAGAAATAATGGGAAGAAAAATTTCTATGCCCTGATCTAACACAGAATCATAAAACCCCCTTGTGTAAAGAATTCCAGAGATAATCTGCCCATGTCTTTCCAGTGATCTATAAGGCCCTATGTGATCTTTCCCCTGACATTACCTCCTTGATCTCTGCTAGGCAGTGAATTGTATCTTTCTAAAATTACTATGTTGAAGTCTTAACTCCAATGTCACTGTATTTGGAAATAGGTCTTTTTAGAGGAAATTAAGGTTAAACGGGGCAATAAAAATGACCTGTTAATCCTAATAAGGAGAAGGTCATGGCCATGGTCATGTTTGTTACCTGATGTGTAGTTTGTGAATGGAAGCAAAATTTTACTTAATGGTCTGCTTGAGAACCAAATTGTGCATTGAGGTGTAAGTGTTCATCTGCACTGTACCTCCCTCAGTTCAGAGTTAAGTTCATGAACTGGGTACCACTGTACTTATGAATTTATCATCAAAAGATATATCTAAAGCATTACTTAGGACCATGCTGGAATTGGGGAAAGGACATGAGAAAGCCAGGCTCTTTGCATTCCCAAACAGTGTAGAGCTTTAAGATGTCATAAGGAAAATATTACCTGGTGTTTTTAAAGGACAAATTATAGAAGATATTTTAATCAAATCATTTTACCTAAAATTTTACATGAAATACTGAACAGTAGTGCTCAAATTGCAAGCAGAGAAGGGAGAAGGGACCTCACTGTATGAACCAGCAAATCATTGATAACTTTTCAATCTACAGCTTGAATGCATGTAAGACATGAATGAGTTGATTGATTTCTGGCTTCTGTAAATGAAAACACAAACATATTTGGCTTCAGGGCAGCTGGACTTTAGGTCATGATCTCTACACTGTGGTGTGTCAAATTTGGCCCAATCTTTCAGAAACTCACTTTTTAACTATGTACTTGAAGTCATATAGAGAATAGGGATTCTTTTTTTTTTTAGCACAAGTTTTTGTAGTTGTTACTGTTGGTAAGGCCTTTACATTTCAAACAACATTTGTAGGGGGCTGTAGATTAACACATGAAAATCTCAAGTTTTCGATAGTATTCACAATTGTATTACTTGGGATATTTACCTTTTTTCTGCCTATTATCGCCTATAATTCTCATTAACAAGACGTGTGTACACATCTGAGATCTGCACATTGTGTGAAAGTTACTGCTCTGTCTAAGGAAGAACGGCAGCAACAATGCCAGCCGTCTTTTTAGGGTTAGTAATAATGACTAAAAGTACTCTACACTCTTTATAGCAACTTAAGTTTCAAATTTATTAAGAATTTCTCAACAGGTCTTTGCTGTCTTCAGACATTTTACTATTGAAATTATACTTTCCATATGATTTAAGAGATCCCGTTTGGGTTCACATTTAATTTATATTTCTGTAAAATTCTAAAAAATTACAGTTTAATCACTTCAAAAATGACATTTAAACAATTCTCTGTCATTAACTAATACCAAAAATATGGGAAAAAACATGGAAAACAAGAGAAAATATCTCTGGCTTGGAAGAAATTATACTACTCACTGAATCTGACCTCACTGCTACATGATCTCTGCCCCTGAACTGTCTCTCAGAGACCTTGCTACTCCAAGAAAATTCATAATACTAGGCTTTTGTGTTGACCAGAAAGTTCTTCCCTGTATTACTCCAGAAATTACTAGGTTGGAATGATCCAAAATTGATTTACTGAAGGGACCAGTTCCTTTTGGACTTACAAATTCTTTAAATACCCGAAGTATATTTGAAGACATTAAATATCCTAGGGCAATTTTTTTTAACTCTAAAATCTTTCTCTACTCTAAATATATTTAGGACTTCTGACTTTAACTTTGCAAAACTGAACTCCCCTAAATCTTAGAACACTCAATAGCCTAATCATCCCTCCTTTCAATAAGGTATCTTAGCTTTGGTGGTTTCTCTTAAAATAGAATGTATAAAAGCGTTTTCCTTATTTGACTTCCTGCCTTCCTCATGAGCCTACTTCCTATTTATATTGGCCTCCTCTGAACCTTCCAATTCCTGTTTCCCTTTCAAATTCTCTCTTTTTTATTAAGTAATTCCTTCTCCTCTCTGAGGAGATAGAAGTAGAATGGAATTTTTGAAGTCCTTTCATCTATTCAAGATGTTTAACCAGTTTTAATTTAAAACATGTTTCCTCACTAATCAACTTTTAAGTCACCAGAACTTCTCTTGGTGTGACGTCAAGTTAAAAAATGAGCTATAAAATTTTTAATCTCCTTGGTAGCTCCTATTTAGTGTTGAGTCAACAGTAATATGTGTGAAGAAGGGGCTAGATTCTGAAGAGCTAAATTCTTCTGAAGAGCTAAGTCCCACTTCCCAATAGCCTAATAGTTCTTTTTTTCCCCTATGCTGAATGGCTGAAGCAATCAAATGGCAAATGTCAGTGAATTAACAGCTTTGGTCAGGTTTTTAAAGAAAATGTGACATTTATACACAATGGAGTACTACTGTGTCATAAAGAAAGATAAACTTGAGTCATTTGTAGGAAAATGGATATATCTTGAGACTATAATCATAAATAAATTGAACACACAAGCTTAAATATCACATGATTTCTCTTATTTGAGAAACCCAAATTATAAATAAAGAACAAAATAAAAGACGGATAATATGAAGAAGGGAGATGTATCTTTCTCAAATGGAGAGGGATCAAGAGATTGAGGGGATGGGGGAGAGAAAGGGGATGAAAAAAAGAATTAAGAGGTGTTACTTGTGTGTACCAACTCCACACAAGGGATATAAACATCGTGTACTGCAAATGTGTACTAATAAAAATAAATAAAATATATTAAAAAAGTATTTCCCTTCCAGAACGTCTTCCTTCAGCGTGCTTTTGACTCTTCTTGGAATGCATTTCTTGGGACTGTTCTCTTGGATAACGCTTTCTTCTGAGGGCTGCAATGCTCAACTCAAGCTGCCAGTTGCAAGAAATCTTCTCTGAAAACACCAAGCCTCAAATCCCAGACCGGCTTGACTGCCATTTCCCTGTGCACAGATCGACCATGGAACAATGGGATAATACTGAATTGTGGCCTCTGAATGCTTAGCTTTAATCTATGCTAGATATTAGGTTTTGGAATATATAAAACTTTTCTATTCAATTTAACACCCATGCAGTGGCAGATTATAGGCCTTCAGTAACTATGAAGTAATGAAAATAATGAATGAATGACATACTATGCTTTATGATGAACAGTACCAGACATATGACAGAATATAAAACATGTGGACTACAGTATAGAGAATAGTGACGCAATGAGTTCCCGTGTAGCCATCACATCAGCTAAAGCAATAGAACATAGGTAATAACATGGAACTCCTCAATCTAATCCCTCTCTGCCTAGCAAATTTACTTTGTTTTCTGAATATAATTTTAAACATCCTCTTATTTTGCCTTTAGTTTTATCACATGTGTATGAAACACTAAATAAGATACATTTTGGTATTGTCTGAATTAAAATGCATATAAATAATATAACAACATTATGTGTAATCTGGCTTTTTCGGTTGAAAATTTTTATCTTTTATGTACAATGATGTATGCAGCTGAAATTATATATTAGCACATCAATATTTTATTTTACAGTATTACAAATGCACATATCAGGATGGGTAATTTTAGTATATGAACATAAGAAACAAAACTGCAAGCCCTATTCTACTGGGCACATAACCGTATATGCTGATTAAAAGAATATGCAAATGTTCAATTTTAGCCAGTGATGGCAAACAGTTTTCCAAAGGTCACATCATTTAAACACCTTCACAGGCTAGATGAAAATTTCACTTAGCACAAATTCTAGCCAATAGCACTGTACAATTTTTAATTTTTTCCATTCTTGTATGTGTGAAAATATATAGATAATGGTTTTGAGTTTTCTTGAATACTGTGTCAAATAATTTTTTTATATGACTAAGAACAGGTTGTATATTTCATTCTATGAAATGCTTGTTGACTTCTTTGTGCCATTTTCCAATGGTTGTCTTTTACTTAGTGACTTGTAGATATAAATAGTGTATAGACTATACATGTAATAAATGTTTCCTGGTTTGTCTGTTAACATTTTATAGTTTGTTATTCACCTTTAAGTCTTTAATTCACCTAGAATTGATTTTGTGCACATATAAATTATGGATTCAACTTTCTTTGCTATGAATAACTAATTGTCTCAAGATAATTATTAAAAAATAAATTAGACAACATATTCTTATCATTCTGATCTTTAATGCCTGCATTACCATAAATCAAGTTTGCATACAGGCACAGCTTTGCTCTGAGCCCCTTTTCTGTTTTATTTGAATATTTGTTTGGTAATGTACACACACACTGTCATAATACATTAGCTTGACAATGTCTTTATAGATGTATTCCTTTTTTATCTTCTGTCTACCTGTTCTTTCTATCTAGTTTTGAAATATCTGAACTAAACTTGGTTGTTTGGTCTTTCATGTAAATTTTAGATTCAACTTGTCAAGTTCTCTAAAAAATTGTATTGAATTTTCCTTGGACATACATTGAACTTATGAAAAGTGCATCTTTTTGGTGGTATGGAGGCTACCAATTCTTAAGCATTGAATACATTTTGATTTAAATAATATTTTTAAATGTGTTTCAATAAAGTTTTATACACTATTATAGAAAACAAATTGTGCTTTTGGGTTAGATTTTTTTTTCCCAGTTATTTTTACAGTTTGACATTATGTAAATTGAAAATTTTATATTTCAAATGTTATTTAGCATATTATTGGTATCTGTAATAATTTATAATATTTATATGTTGATCTTTGCATTTGCAACATTATTAATTCTCACAATTAATATATAGCATCTTCCAGAATTTCTTCACTCATTATGAAATCGTCTACCAATGGTTTGTTTCTTATTTATAATCTATGTGCATATCATTTGAATTAAAGAATCAACTAAAGTCATAATCCTCTTATTTATTTTATTCTTATTATTCGCATTCCTTCTAGTTTCTTTTTGCCATCTCATATTTTCAAACTTGACTTTATTTCTTCTTCACTTATATATTAAGCCTGTAATTCTTCACAGAGCCCATCTTTATAATAAGATTTCTTATTAGATGTCCCACCTTAGAGTTTTATTTTCTCTTCTTTCCTACACAACATGCAAAAATCACAGAAACATAGATTTCCAGAATTTGGAAGAATATAGGGCCCAAAAAGTGCCCTCTCAAATGCCTTCCTCCTATATTGCTCTGGTCTGAATCTTTGTGTTCCAGATGAGTGATACATGTATGGATACAAAATACCCACATTAATTCATATTTAGATACCTACATATAAAATATCTAGGTGTATGTTATAAACATAAAAACATTCTATATGCCTGTAAACATGATATATGCAATATGTATTAGTGATGTAATTAACATGAATTCTCAATTATGCATATAAATAGATTTTACCCAAGTTTACACATACACATGGACATATTTTTTTATCTCTAATTATGGTTATTTTAATCAGAAACATTCAGGCTATCTGCTACACCATCAAATACATAAGTCGAATTTCTATTTATGAAGCCCACATGTTTATATACTATTATCTAAAAGGTCAGTCAATAGTTAACTGGCTAAGTAGCATTGACAGGTTGAACATGAAATAGAAAGAAGCTAGTCACATTGCCCTTAGCACTGTCCATCTTGTGAAAACTAGGAAGGACAAACCATTTCTAAAATTTGTTCTTATCAAGTATTTCCATAAAACTTTGTGATTTGCATTCATATAGCAATTACATCTGTATTTGCTACTTTGCTACACTTGCCTATCCTTTGAATCAATTAAGTTAGCCCTTTTTACCTTTAAAAATAAGACTTGCAGTCAGCAAGGACCTTGCACCAGGCCAGAGAGCGGAAGGTAAACATAGGCCTGTACTCTTGGTACTTTAATTGCAGAGGCCTTCTCTACAGTATACCTATTCTTCACATGCAAGAGATTTGTAATTGTTCTGCCTGCATCTGTGTTTTTCCTTGCATAAAATATTAATTACTATATATAGAAGCCCTCCTACCAAATTAAAAGAAAATACATCTGCTCTCTAAGTTTTCATTGTGAAGTAGGTTTATAAAGTGTGAAATACTTGCAGCAAAATGCCTAATTCAAGTGCTTTAATTTCCAACCCATCAAGTTTTTAAACCACATACACAATATTGAGGCACATTTTTCACTCACCACGAATCTGCATCCTGTGTAGCTTCAAAGAGGGCAGTTTGATCACCATTCTATTAGATACATATGTACATCAAAAATAGACAAGAATTTCAAAAAAGAAGAAAATACATTCTTATGGTCCAAGTGCAAAGGTCATTCTCTCAAAGACAATATACTGTACATGTGTTATTTATATGTCACCAGTTTAACTGCTTTTCAATGGAAAACATCTTGTTACCGTAGCAACTGCCACATTGCATTCTATCTTCGAGACTACTACCTCATTGTCCTAGACTCACAGAAAGACAATCACATCCATAAGTCATCTCAAAATCTGTCATTTTAATAAAGTTTAAAGAAAAATAATAAATACATGTTAGTTTTTTTTTACTTTTCTTGTTTTGCTTAAGAACCAACTTAGTTCTATATGGAGTCTGTATCTTTCCTTAAATGTTAACCAATAACAGAATGTTGGCATTTTATATTTGCCTTGTGTTAGAGGAAGAAACAGACAACAAAGTAGTTTAACAGCAAAAGAATGATGACCTGACAATTATGGCTATATCACATCTATTTGTTTTTACACTGAGAAGTGAATATCCCGTCACAGTGGTGACATCTTACTGAGTCATAATGTGCTGTGGGACACATGTGTTTTGATTCTTCAATACAGAATTCAGATGCACACATTCATCTTTTGCTCGGTTTTCATTTTGTGACAATTTTCATCAAGTCCCCAGGATAACATATACTTTTATGTAAAAAAAAAATAGTAGAAATATATTTCCTATAAAATTCTATTTTGGTCATATGAACCATATTTATAGCTATTCATAGAAAATTATATAAATAATAATATCTAGTTTATATTAAATGCTTTCTATATGCCAAAGTCTATGCTAGTACTTTATTCATTACCTATTTTTAATCTCCGAATGATTTAATGACCTAGATGCTGTTACTATGCCAGGTTCACCAGATTAAGTAATGTCCCCAAGATGTGAAACGAAGCAAGCAACCGATCTGATCTCATACTCACATTACTCAGGCACTAAAGCACAAGTTCTTTACTTCAGGATATTGAGTTCCTTATTACAGAGACAAGTAATGTCTTCAGAAAGGGGGAGACTTTTTATTTGTCTGACTTATTAAATGTCAATTTCTTGTTTTAAAAGTTCTAATATTTTAGGAAAAACTATATGAAATCACAAGTGTAAAATGACAAAATTAAGCATTTCTAGCACAAATTAATTCCAGTGAGTTAAGAGATCCATGATCCTATTCCACATACTGACTTGTAATTCTAATAGACATTCTCGTAGTTCTGTACATCACTAATTTAATAACTATCAGAATCCTGATAATGAGCTCATACTAAATTTTCCTAAAATTGTTTAGGACATCTTGGACATATAAAAATAATTTATACTACTCCTAAAACCATAGAACTTTTATCAGGTAGAAATGTCTTCAGCTTTCAAGTCAAAATAGATTGAAGTGTTCCTCTTATTGCTTTACCCAAGCTCATGGACTCTGAATCTGCCAAGACAATTTGCTTTGGAACACCGTGAAACTGGAACTCATAATCGCTAACAATGAAGCATCTGCTTGTGTATGTTGTCTCCTGTAAACTGCGACTGTAAACCCTGTCAACGTTGCTTGATTATAAATGCAAATGTAGGGAAGTCAGAAAATAAGAAAATTCAGAATTACTAGGTCAAAACTATCAATGCAATCATGGAGCTAAAACTGATGTGAAAAAGGAAGAGTCTGTATAAATAAAATTTGGAGCTTTTTTTGCTCATACATATATATATATATATGATCCTTACAGATAGCTGATTATTTCATATTCAAAATCTTAGCTTCAAAGAATTAGTACTTAGCTTCAATTTTAGTTCAAAGATTCAAGTAATTGTCCAGTCCAAGTTAAAAATTAAATGTTACACAATAAAATAATCATTATATTTTGATTTCCTATAACTTTGAACTATTATACTATGTTTATCACATAAACCATTCATTATAATAATCTTGGATACTAAAGATCAGCTCAGAATGTTCAGTAAACTTACTTAGAGTTTTATATGAAAGAGTTGGAGAGGGAAATAAGTACAAGAATTCTAATATCTCTTCCCTTTTTAGTAAGTTGCTTCAAAGTAGAAACAATTTTGGCTTCTCTTCCTTCTATTCTTTCTTTTAAATATTTAAAACCTTGAAATATAAATAGTAAAAATTTTACCTCACAAGTATCTATCTAAGCAACTTCAAAATACTTATGAAAATCAGTTACATAACTTTAACGCCTCAAAAATTATCAAATTTATTTATTTTCAGTTTCCATTTATGTGACTTACAGTTACACAGACAATTTGTTTTAGTTTTACTTACAAATCAATGTGTTATCTCCTTTGTACTAATAAAATAAACTGTAGTAATTACTCTAATAATGCAACTATGAGGTTAAATTTACTTTTTAGCTTTCTTTTGTTCCAGGAGTAGTTATTCTTTAGGTATGAATTATTTAAATAAATTTCATTATATCATTTTGCAAGTATATAATACAAAAAAATTCATTTAAAAAATAGCTGACAAATGCCTTAATAAAGTGAAGATTAACCTAAATATTTAAACTACAATATCTTCAAGTGATTCAATTTTGCAGAGTATAAGTGCAAATGTATACCTAATGTAAATCGTTCATTGCATAAGTCTACCTTTGGAAGGTGTAGATGAGGCTAGGAGGAGACACATGTACATACAATATGCCTTTATTTATTTTGTCTGAGGGAGTAATTGAGGTGAAAGATGAATTGGTAAATGTGCATATTTTCAGACATACCAATTTTATTAAATTATGGTAAATATGCTAAGAAAGTTTTGTAACACAATGTCACCCAAAATAAACTTTTATATAATTAACCATTCTTTAGTTTGATAATGTACTAAAATATTTAAGTAAATATTTAGGATTTAAAACCAGGTAAATAGAGCATAATGAGAAATGCATGTATACTTTGTGAGAGTTTACTGATGGGAATATACACTATTTGGGAGGTATTAATGTGTGTTAACTTTTCCAAAGACTATAATTAAGCAAAAGTTTCCTTCCACCCCTTGTGAAAACCTGTTAATTGTTTCAGGAAGCTACTGATTGCCTGTTACTGAGTAAAAACATATAAAGGTAGGCAGATGGCTTAATATCACGAAGTTATTGGCTCATATAACTGGAATTTTATTACTAAGCATCAGAAGAAAACAGAGAGCTCTGAAAAATAAATATAAAGTAAAACCATGTATATTAGATGAAGCTATTTGCCAATATAAAAAATACAGAATTAAAAGTTTTAAATGAAATGCTTATAAGGCTAAGGGAACCCGATCAGAATGTGCATGAGTCAATCTAAACTCAGCATACAAAAGAGTGTAACACACAATTGCCTTTTGTGTATGACCTTGAGAAATCCGCTGACTTCAACACACAGCCCATGTTAAATGACACCAAGGATTATTTTGAGCATGGAATTCTTAGGGAAGTGCTTTCCAAATTCATTTACATGAATGTAGTCACAGTTCTATGAACCTGTTCTTAGGATTGCAATGATCTTTATGTAAATTTATTAAAGTTTTAATGAAGCAGAAATGATCATAGAAATTATAGAATTGTTTTTAACAGGTTAAAGTTGTATGTGTGTTGAATGCTTGTTTCCAAAATGTTAATAAAACATACTAGCAAAGCATGCTTATAAACATGCTTAAATATATATATATATTTAAAGTGTATATATATTTTAAATATACTTTATATTTATATATATAAATGTATATATATATATTTTACCTTTGGTATTGATTGAGATGACCAATATGTTCTTCTAGGTAATGCACAGCAAGACAGAAAGATGTATTTTTTTCCTTTGTTTATTCCTCTGTTCCCTTCCTGTTCCATCTCCTTTACGATATAAAACTGGGTTATTTGAGTTGGAAGGATAAGCAGGTTGAATCACCTATGTTACATAAAACTTTCATTTTCTAATTGAATTCACATTTGTCGACCATTGAAAGCATGTTATTCTTGCATATGCATATGCAAGAACAAAATAGAAAGTAACAGCAAGAAAGATGTTTTGCATGCTAGCATATTTATTTGTTTTTAGAAATTGTAAGTTCTGTACCTCCCCTCATGTCCAGTTTTCATCAAGGAAACTGATACAGTAAACACAGTAAATACTTTTCCTTTGCTTTCGCATGACTTTATAGTTAAGGATACTTTGGACTGTCTTCTGAAATTCTCCAATAGAGTTAAATTTCTTATCCTTACTCCAGTATGTTCAAAAACAATTTTTACAGGATCTAAGGATAAGGATGAAAAAACTTGCTCTCTCTCTCTCTCTTTCTCTCTCTCTCTTTCGATTATTTTCCAAATGAAAAATACTTGACATCGTTTTATTTCCTTTTATGGTGAACATGCAACTGAATACCATCCTTAATGCTTGATCTTTTTCCCTTGACTTCCTCCCAAGTTATCTTCCAGCTAAACATCTGAGTCAGGCACATCAGTAAAGGAAGCAGAATGAATGCGTGGAAGAAAGCAGTCTTCCTGGTAAGGATCAGGCATGTGAAAGGCTTCAGAACTTCCTTCCCACCTTTATGCTTTTTTGATGATTGGGGAACATGGGTAGTAGAAACAGATGCTATCAGCTAGGCAAGTTTTGGCTGAAGATCAAGGGAGCAAAGGCTAGCAGAGTTATGCTGTTTTGCAAACTGACATACAAACTTCATTTTTCCAAATTATATCTGGATTAAAAAGGAAATTGCAAGGCTCAATGGTGCTCTAAATGTCACTGTTCTTTGAGGGAGGAAACATAGAGAACAGAGATTAAAAAACAAAACAAAACAAAAAACTAGATTATCCATTTATGTTTGGCAGAGTTAGATTTCTTCAGTGTGTCCTGAAGCTGCTTTTTAAAAGCCATTCCTGTGAATCTTAAATCTATATGCAAAACTTTTGCATTTCCAAAGAACCTGTGGATGCTACTGCTGCTCCTCATGATGGTGGAAGAGTTTTTGAACAATCAGAAGAAGGAGGAAAATCCATGCTTCCTTCTGCATCTTGTCTTTGATGATTTCAGTGTCCTTAAATGAGTAACTTGTGACTTCTCAGTCTCATTTTCTCCATGCACAGGAACAATATATTATGATTCATGCTGCTTATCTCATGTAAGTGTGATCAGAATGTTTGCACACTACTTTACAATGGGAAAATTAATTAATTAATTAAATCAAATTAAAATTAATTAAGGTTCCTCTGTGACTGATAAGCTTCCCCATTAAATACATGGAAAATGATTAGCTGATAGCTGTCAGAGAGTTGTATCAGTAACCTGGTAATGATTGGAATTTAAAGTTATTTTGTTTTGAAAATGTTTCCAAACAAGCTCAACAGAGATTCTGAGAATATGGAGTACGATCTGTTGAAAGATGCGAAGAGAACGAATGACAATGTCTTTTAGGGTACCAGCTCTGATGTCACTCCTTCCCAAACCCTTGGTTCATTAAGCCACATAATTCAGAATCAAAACAGAAGAAGACATTTTTCTGTTTCGGAGGCATTGCTTCAGATCTTGGGTTCTATCTATTTGGGCTTGAGAGTTGATAGGTAGGCTTCCTGTAAGAATCATATACTACCAATTTGGTACCAGTGGAGTGGGGTCCTTGCTGTGACTGTACCTGATCATGTGGTTCAGGAACCTTTGGGAATGTCTCATGGGAAGAGTCTGGGGAGGTTCAGAGATGTTTCCTGAAGGAGTAGAGCTGGAATACCTTAGGATGTTCTGCATGGGAGATTCTGGCCAGAGCTCAGAAGACCAGAAAACCAGTGAAGACCAGGTTTAGGAGTTTCTGCCGGGAAGAAGGATTGCATTGGGGTTTGGACTATAGATGATGTGTGTTATGACTTGGCAGAAAGATTGCCTGCATTTTGCTCATGTCCAGAGACTTTGCCTGAGACTGAGATTAAGGGTGGCAGATTAAATTAATCTGGCAGAAGAAATTTCTAGGCAATCTAATGTTGAGGCAGTGGCACGGCTATTGTTGGGGGCTTTTAGCCAGACTTATGTTGTGGATCAAGAGCTAAGAGCCCAGCAGGAAGACTTGAAACATTGTGAGTTTGGCCAGAAAGCAACTCCAGTAAAGCTGTGGACTATAAAGATAGAACTGAGATCTTGATTGCTGAGAAAGAACAGAAGCATAGAAAAGATGACCTGGGAGCATCATGGGAAGTGGTGACAAGTCTCCACCTTTTGAAGCCTTAAGACTGCAAAAGTGAAAGATTTTGCTTGGAGGAGTAAGTTGCAGAGCCCCATGTTCAAGAATGGAGGCAGAGGCTACACGAGGTTCCAAAATGGCAGTGGCCACACTGGGTTCGAGAATGGAGGTGGCATAGAGAATTTATTCCTCAGAATCAGATTTAGAGTGCGCAGTGATCCAGAGAGGAAAGCCTGGAGCCAAGAGAGAGGAAAGCCTGGCCACTGCTCCAACTGGCAGTGGACTTTGGCAGCATTCACATGGTGCTGGTTTTAAGCACATGAAGAATGCATGAGTTCTCAGGTTACAAAGTCTTCCACTCTGATTTCACAAGGCCTGGGAGCTAGGCAGTGTGCCCCTGAGAGCGCAGTGTGTGGAGCTGTGAGTGTGAAGCCAAAGGTGCAATGGAGAACCCAGAAGTTTGGAAAAGTCAGGAGTGTGGATTATCTAAAGAAAGCTGCAAGGATTGAGAAGAGTGGGCTTCAGAGAGAAGTTGTGGAAGCTACAACCACAAAAGGTGACATGGGCATGGGGTCACCTAAGTCCTTTGGAGATCACTATTTGCCACAGATTGTTTCAGATGCTGGTTGTGCAACTACAGGACTTAACATTTGCTCTGCTGAACTTTGGGTTTTCTTTGGTCCCATTGCTTTGTATCCCCCTGTTGGTACCCTTTGGAATGGTAATGCTTATCTTGTGCCATTGAATGTTGGAAGTGTTTAATTTTGTTTTCATTTGTACAGGGGGTCACAGCGAAGAGTCTGCCTTAGATCTTGGCAGAGACTCGGGACTTGAACTTTTCAGCAATGCTGAAATTGTTAGGACTTTGGAAACTCTTGGAGATGGACTAAAGGTCTTTTGCACAAAGGATGTTCATGAGTCTTTGAAGGGGTGGAATGTTATAGTTTGTGTCTGGGTGTCCCCCCAGGGCCTCGTGCAGTCATGGAGGCGGCTAAGTCTAGTGTTTGTGATTGGTTCATTGTCGAGTGCTGGGATTGGTGGTGTGAGTGCTGCACTCACCCAGAGGTGGGTGGCTAGCATACAATATAAGGGAAAGAATCAGGTGTGCTTTTCCCTTTTGCCCATTTTCTTTTGTGGCTTCTGGTTACTGCCACAGCCACCCTGTTGTTCCTTGGCCACGCCACCCTGCCTTTAAGTCAGCTGAGTATGATCCTCCAAAAACTGTAAGCTAAATAAACCTTTCCTGTCCTAATTTTGAGTGTCAGGCATTTTGTCTCAGCAACAGGAAAAAAGTAATCAAGACAACGGCTGGAACAAGACTACCTGCTGGAACTTTGTTGTCTTCTTGGAACAAGCCCCCATTAAAGTCAGATAATGTGGGTTAGAACTTAACCTTTGACTTTCTGTTACATGTGTAAAAAGCCAAAGGTAATGACAATAAATAATACATTGTGAAGACAGGAAGTCATGGAAATTAAGGCCTGGATGCTTCAAGAAGTCATCATAAAAGGAACTAGAACTGGAAGGGGGTTCTGAAAAAATGGTGAGATTTCTGGGGTAACTGGCTAGTTCCCTCTGGACTAATAAATAAGCTAAAAGGTTTCTTTCATGCTGTTGCTTAGGGAGTTTGTTACTGTTGTCATTTTACTTGGTTATGTTTTGAGATGTGATCATTAAGGCTCAAACATATCTAACTCTATTTCTCCAGCCCCCTGACATCTTATTGGGTTATAAACTGTAATTCCACACTTTTGGGCTTGCATCTCCTGGCTTTCATCAAAAGATAGTAAAAGATGAAAAAAGACACATCTGGAACAAAGTCAAGGTGGAAAGAATATCAGTGTTTCATTTGAGAAAAAAAAATGGAGGATAGCAGCAATGCTACAGAAGACTTTTCACTTAGAGGTGGTTAGGAAGTATATCTGAAAAGAGGATTTTTAGACTGTTTAACCAACTAAAAGACTGTATCTACCTAAAAGAAAATGTACTCCTTTGTAATTCCCTATTGCAATTTCAAGTTGGGCAAAACTTGAGACAAGCAGCATAGGCTTTGGATATGAAAACACAATCCCTTTACCCTTGTGTCTTTGCCCTGTTGTTGTTCCCAGAAAGCACCACGTCTGTGCTAGTACTAAGAAAAGGCCCAAATGGCCTCAGGTACCTGGAACAGAGTGCTTAGCACACATGCAGAGTAGAACTACAAGACAAACTGATCTGCTTTCTTTTTCATCTTTTTATTTTTTAATGTCCTTAAAATACTGTCTTTCTCAGAACTGAGAGCCAAGCATGACCTGAATACTGTTGACTTACACAGATCATCAAGAGCCAGATGCCAAGTTCACCAACATCTCAGACAACAGAACCTTCACAATTAGACAAAGTCAAGATAGTAACAAAAACACTCTCGGCAACATATAGCTTTTAGATCACTTCCTTATGCTTTCCTAAAATAAAATAGTGTAAAGCATAGTATCACATTAAGCCAATTTGGAGCATAGCTTTCTATTCTCAGACTGAAGAAATTTATAGACAAAACTCGACTTGGGTTAAAATTAGTTTCCAAGAAAAGTATTTGAGTTCACTCTTTCTTATAATGTGTATTTAAAAATTTATTGTATTTTACAATTATTATTCATGAGCAAGCTGAAGCAACTCACTAATAAAACTAATGGTATGCCACAAGATGCAATTAAAATTGCTTAGGTAAAATAGAATGACCATTAGGACTTCCTTTGGAGGAACAGCAAATGCCCAATTGTGCAAGTGGTTGTTGAGTATATGAAAAATTTAATTTGGCTAATTAGTAACCTTGGTTTGATAGGCAATTACTTTAGTTATGAGAGCCCTGTGGTTTCTGCCTCACCCTTTTTAAAAAGGAAAATAATGTGATGTAAAAACTATTAAGAGAAGTTTCACTCAGAAAGCATGGACAAAAAAATAATCATATCATTTTTCCTTTGATAGCACACTGTAGTGAGAGTTCTAACTCGATGGAATGCTGGAGGCAATAAGCCCTTCTGGCCAACCTTTCACCTCTCACATTTTCTATTCAAAGCCTGTCAAGGCAGATGGCCATAAATGTCATCTTTATTGAATCGGGAACCTTAGTATTTTATTCGAAATATGCAAGTATTAATCAAAGTTCCAGGATTTGAAGGAAAAAAAAAATATAAAAAGTCAAAATGTAAGAGTTGGAGGAACCTACAGGTACAAGAAAACTCTCATGTGTCTTGCAAGAAAAATGATTGTTGAGCGTATGCAGAGGGAAGAGATTTATGAAAGAATCTGGTTAGTCACAGGAAACAGTCAGAACATCAGTCGCAAGGAAAATGTCTACAACAATGACAGCAGAATGCCCTGAATTTCCCATCATGTTTTTGCAAGTCTATCACAGCTTCGTGGCCCACTTTTTGAAGCAGCTCTAAGCCCAACACTAAAGATGCTCTATGCCAGGCTTCTTGTTTTTCAGTAGGTTGGGAGCAGGCAGGCAAATGACTGACATTCTGTAATCTGCCTACGTGGCTACCCATTAGGGTGATGCCTGAGGATAGATGGGCTCAAGGGAAGAGCCCAGGGTAACTGAAAAAAGGATAATACCCTTATATACTGACTGGGAGCTCAACAGACAGAATTGTTTTCCTGAGGCACTCTATGGAATCAATAGCAAGTGGGAGTCTTGTAGACTCTCAAAAATACAGAAAAGCCTGAAATATTTAGTTCTTTGTGTAATACTGTTAAATAAGGACCTCTCAAACACACAAGGTTGTACAGCAATATTCATCAGCTTAGTGTCACTGTATGGAGGGCTTAGTCCGTTATTACAAGTGTGTAAGAACATGTGGAGATTGTTTGGCGGTAGACAAGCAGAGTTTTTCTGGACTAAAATGAGAAACATTTGCAAGTAGTGGTTTTTAATCTTTAGAAAAAACTATTTTATTAGCACACACACATTCCAATTAAAATGTATTCAGCATCGTGGCTATTTCATCTAATATTAAATGGGTGACTTTTTCAAATACTATCATACAATGAATCGAAAAAGGTTTTTTGAGTACACTCACAACAGTCCATTTTCATTCGAAAAATTGTCTTCTTTTTGATTTTAAAGAAAAAAACAATAAAAACAAAGGTACAAAATTTCAAAACAAGATTATAGGAGAGTAACAATGGTTAGTACATTATGTACTGTTATCTTCAAAGTAGTTGCTCCGATTAAAAGATACAGGAATGAAAGATGGGACAAACAACATAGGCACAAACCTTTCTTTTCCATGAACTAATAGCAATTAGTAGTATAGCCAAAAACCGGCTTCTATCATGCAACCCTAGAACAGGTTAGGGACCTGCCTTTGCACTCGACTTGGTTTCCCCTATAGAGCTTCACGTGTTTAGCCATATATTTGATGTGTGAAACACAAGAATTGCACCAAAGAGGAAAAGCTTTTTTTTTCTTTTGTACAGAATTTGTTCCAACTTGTCTCTACACATCTGTAGGTATTGTAGATGAATGCAGCTCTTTTCAAGAAATCCCATAAGGTGTTTCTGCAATGAGCAACACTCATTTAACAAGTGCACTCTGCCATGCAGGCAGGACCTGCCAGGAGCAACAGCATGCCTGCAAAGGAAATGTTGTTTAATGAATATTTATTGATTATGAATATTCATTAAATTAACATCTTTATGGCCAGCCCCAGGCTTTGTAACTGATGTGGTAGTAAAGTGGTTAAGTAAAATTTTCAAGCCAATCTTGGAGACCTTTGAGGTTCAGAAAACTAGAAAAATCACCAAGAACAAGTTTTCTTCTAGGACAGAAATCCACTCTGAGTCTAATGTGGTTACATTTGGCATTAAAATCTCTGGTTTTTTAACCAGGCGTGGTGGTGTGGACCTGTAATCCCAGCACTTGGGAGGCTGAAGCAGGAGGATTGCCACAAGTTCGACACCAGCCTGGGCTACATAGTTAGACTCTATCTCTAAAATAAATAAATAAACAAACAACTAAATAAAAAAATGAAAAAAATTAAAATTTCTGGTTTTTGGATCTGGTCTGAAAAGACTTTAACCTTCAACTCAGATTTTTTGGTGTATTCCCCTAGCAGAATACTGTAGTCGTTACACTTTGTGTTTTTCACTTCCTCATACTTACTCTCTTTCAAGGTAGGCTTGTCTTCCTTCAACCCATTAAGAAGAACTTAATCTTCGTAAATCACTTTTTTCGTCATGTAATTCTCCTGCTGAAATTCATCAAAGATTTTCAATTGCCTTTGGCATCAGATCCAAGGTCCTCATGCTGGATCTGGATCTTGCTGTCTTTCTAGCTTTATTTCTCACCATCTTCTACTCTGGTTTTAAGCATCAGCCATAGTGAAATTTCACTTATGACTCCTGTCTGCAGGCCTTGGAATATGCATTATTTTTGGATTAAGAATCTGCTTCTGTTACCCTAACTCTATAAGTTGGCTTTACACCTACTCATCTTTTCAATGGTACCTTATGCTTCATTTCCTAGAGCCCTTTCTGGATCTTTAAAGACTGGCATAGATGTCCCTTCATTATGCCTACACAGCATGCAGCTTTACTGCTATCTTAGCACATGTCAGACTGTATTGAAATTCCCTCTTTAGTCTTCTCCATAGACTCCACTGTCTCCTTGAAATAAGACTGTGTCTTGTCCACCAAGGAATCAGCAGCACCCAGATCAAAGCCCAACATGTAGCATTGGGCTATGTGTTATGGGTACATTTGCTGAGGTGAATTAATCTACATGTTTGATTCTCCCAGAAGGGATCTCTAGGGTTGTTCGAGTTGAAGATATGTCAGTCAACTTTGATTGTCAGAAAAGAGTATTGGTAAAAATAATGACTACAGATTTCACATACGAATGGCTTAGGAAAAAATTAGGAGGTGTGGAAAATTTCATTATATCCATTATAAGACAAACTCAAATCAAAATTAAGTTCTCATTGGACATTCACTTGGCTATAATAAATACGAGCATGTGTTCTGGTTCAAGCAGGAGATCAACTCTGTTGTACTGAATATGTAACAGCAACAACACAATTGTCAGCAACAAAAGCATCTAAAATAGCTACAATGAAAGAGATGTTTTTAGAAATTCACAGTATAATGCAAAGTATAGTATAGACCTCAGTTGGAAGAATCTTGAGACTATAAACTAAAACTGAACCCATAAGCATAAAAGTCTTCTGTGTATCTCATGTTTATCTCTTCAGCATTTCTATTGCAGATTTCTCCCTCTGAAAACTTGTCCTCTACTTCTCAGAGCACATAGCAGATGCTGTAGTTTATATCATTGCATTTGAAACTGTAACCCAAAAAGAACTAGATTTTCTGCTCAATTTCTAGGGAAAATACGATAGTCCTAACTTGATACAAGTAAAAATTTACAAAGGGCTTACTTCATCAAGTGAAAGCAGTAACTTTACACTGAGTGTTCATTGTAAGCTGGAAAATCAACCCAAAAGATAAAATTTGTGAGCATAATATTACCTGGTTTAGTAATACATAAATCACTTACATCTTTACTTCCAAGACTAGTATTATGAATGCAAAGAATTCTTATTTACCTTCACTTGCAAAATCTGTTATCTTAATTCTAATAGGATTTCATTTGTCATCATACAACTTTAGAAAATATCATTAGCTTTTTATACTATTAATGCTATGTCAACAATAGAGAGGCATATTAGGATTCTCTGGGTAAGTAGAGCCAGTAGGGCTTCTCTGTCTCTGTCTCTCTCTGTCTCTCTCTCTCTCTCTGTCTCTCTCTCTCTCATCTCCATCTCTTTCTATTTCTCCCTTTCTCTCTCTTTTCTCTCTCATAAGGTGTTGACTCACAAAATTTCACAGACTGAGACATTGAGAAGCCCCACGATCTGCTGTCTGCAAGCTGGAGACCCAGAGGAGACCATGGTTTAACTCAAAAGCTCCAGAGCCAGAAACCTAGTCATGTAGATCCTACATTGAGTCAAAACTTCTAAGGATTAGAAGTGTCAAGGGTAGATGTTTTGGTCACTTTTCTTTGTTGCTGAGACAAACACCTGACACCCAAAGTGAAGCAAGGAAAGGTTTATTTAGCTCACAGTTTCTGGAGATTTCAGTCCATAATCAGGTGGGTCCAAGGCAGGGTGGCACGGCACAAGGACAGCACTTCAAGGCAGTAGCCAGAGCAAAAAAGCCAAAACACAAGCCTCTTCTCTACCCTTAAACCGAACACAGGCCATCCCCCCCAAAACCTTCAGGGTGGGTATAATACTCACAAAATGTCCTTGCCCTCCTTTGCACAGGATGTGGATATTTACAAAGTAAGAACCCTGGTTCCCCGCTCAGCCTCTCAGTTAAACTTCTAAACTGCTCAAGTTGACACAATGTATTAACCATACCAGTAGAAGTTTGATTTTCCAGCCCAAAAAGTCCATCAGAGACAATTCAACCTTCTTCTGTCTTTTCAATCTATTCATTCTTCAACGAATTGGGTTATGCTCACATACAATGGGAGGACTCTGCTTTATGTAGTCTAGCATTCAGATGCTAGTCTCTTCCAGAAACACCTTCATGGACACATCAAGATTTAATGCCTCATCCAATATCTGGGCATTCCCTAGCCAGGTCAAGTTGATGCATAAATTTAATTAGCATATGAGGCACTGTCAAATTTGATTTTTAGATCCAAACAGTGTCTGTACTTTTCTTTCACAAAGCTAAGAATATACCCTTGAAGATCTGTGAAGTTATTTCCATTAGACATATGTAATTTGCCTCTTGGCATCATTAATGTCTTGTGTTTTATCCTGTTCAACTGGTTCTCTTACTGTATTCAGTTTTTTCTGTGGTTGATTTCTCAAGTTTTGTTCCCTTTCTATTCCGTGGGTTTGAATATGGGCAGTATTTCTAATCTTAGAAGCAAAAAGATGGCTCCAATGCCACACTTCAAACGTTTACTCTGTGTCCCTTTTCTGTGCCACGACATCAGCTGTAGCTGCAACAAAATCAGTAATTGAAGCTTTCTCTGGGAATAAAGAGCCCACTTCAGGAAGGAACACGCTATCTTCAGTCTAGGTTTCCTTTCTGTGATTGAACTTTTCGGTGCACTGAGATTGCTGTGCTCGCTGCCTCTGCACGGGATTCATCTTTCATCTTGAGGGCCTGCATCTCTGCTGCAGTGGAACTTCCCGTTAGCTGCCCGAAGCTGGATGCTCCATTGTGTTCACCATCTTCTGTCCTCTTTCATTAATTCTTTAGTTTCCCATCTCTCTGTAAAGGGCAGAATAGTGCCTTTGTGTACAGACTTTCTGTGTTAGCTTCAGTAGAATCAAACCATTGCACTGCAACTGAACCAAAGATTGCAAATGTAAGAACTGCCTTAGTAACTACATCAGAGGCATCAATCCGTTCTGTTCATGTCAGAATACTTCTGCCTCACGCTCCCTTGGGCCTGTCTGACCCCATTTGCAGTTGTTTCTAGTTTCCCTGTGGAGATGGGCTTTACTGTTTAATGCTTAACAAATGCTCTACAACACAGGGGTCCAGCTGCAACATTTTCCCTCATCAGAATGATGTCATATCCCTGCTCCCAAAGCGGCGTCCCCTTCAAGGGATAGTCAGCTCCTGCTTGCTCTAAGACCAGACATCCTTGTGGATCAGGGTTCTGAGTGTCTGAGGTTACAAGGCTTCCTGTATTTGAAAAGCTTTCCTGAGAAAAAGGAAGTAGATACAGCTTGGTAAGTCTAGAGGGCAGAACTAGGACCAACGAGTAAAAGTTATAAAGAAATAGATTCAAAATTCAATATAAGGAAACACTGAATAATAAATCGTGTCTCACAAAATAGACCTTGCAGGTTTCCTTTCGCTGTGAAAGATCGAAAAGAAGATGGATGAACACTAGCTAGAGAGACAAAGAGGGGATTACTGCATTGGAGATGAGATGGCTAGAATGATTCTAAGGCTCTTGATGTTTTGGTGTTTTAATTTATTGTGAGCCTCCCGTTCCTTCCTGTTCCTGCCCTCTCTACTTGCTTTTTCCCTTATTTCCTTTTCTCTTTTCCCTCTTTACCTTCCTTTTTTTCTTCCTTCCTTTCTTATTTTTAAATATACTAAATTAAAGTTAAATCATCCTGAAAGGTAGTATAGTTGCCTTCAAGATCGGCAGCAAAGTAATGGCTGAATCTGTTTTATTTTCTCTCTAAAGAAATCAAAATACGTTTATAAAGTAGATGATCCTCTACTTGGAATTCTTCACTTTCAAGATCTTTACTTACTTTAGATACACGTAGTCAGTGGAAGAAAGCACATCAGTCTTTGAACTCCAGGCTGTCAAACATATTCCACAACACCAGTGCTGAGGTTTTGACGTCAGTTTTCAACACCTTATCACAGTTGAAAGTGTGAGCAGTTACCTTTAAGATGTTTCATGGCTAAGAAACACTTGCCTGCAAGTGTAACTGTGCTGTCCCTCATAGAAATTCAGATTAGTAGATGATCTTTTAAGCTTCCTATTACAGAGCTAGCTCAAAACCTGCTTACTGAAGAGCTCCTATTTTAGAAGTTGGCTTTCCACCAATTGGTTGAAAATTCAAAAAACACTCTGATTTATGTCTTTTCTGCCTATGTGTGCTGCTTTTCACTGCTCAGAATCCATATTTCATTCAGGCCACTTAACTCAGATCAGAATGTTTATTGTTGATTTCCCTAGGATGATACACTAGTCCCCCAGTATTGAAAACTTGATCCTTTTGTGCCATGACATCCGGGTAATTTGTCTGAGAGAAATCTATGACCTGGTAGGTAATACGTTATTTGTAGAATAGCAGAGTACTGGTGACCAAGCAGTAAAGATCCTTGGTATTTACCTTTGCGATTTTTCTCTGACAAAGAGTAAACACATTTTGTTTGCTAAACACACCATGTTGATCCGTAGAAATAAAACGACTTTGAAGAAGCTGTTATTTGAAAGTTAGATTGTGTAGAGCAGAGTTATGGGCATTCCTTGCCTGTATTCCACTACTGCAAGCCCCAATTAACTCCCATCCAATAACTTTATGGCCAGTATTTTAGAACATCTAATAGATTAAATTGCTTTCCAGTGGCTATGATATATTAATCTTCTGTTGGGGGAAAAAACACTGCTTGGGATCTATATCTGCAAATTTCTATGTCACATCTCTGTTGGAAGTCTCACAGACATCTTATGTCTGAAACCAAATTCATGGTCTCTCCTAATTGGCTAATTTCCAGCTTTCTCACCACATTAAAGGCCACTTCTTATCCTCTATACTCTTCTAAAATACCTCAAGATTTTATTCATAGCAGTTAATTTAATTTGTAAGTATGTACATGTGTGTAATTATTTTTAATGCTAGTGTTCTCACGAGGTTTTAAAGTCTATGAAGGTAAGTACCTGAGACAGGCACTTTCAACAAAGGTTTGCTGAACATGTAGTAAATAGAAAAGCACCCCATAACTTATTAAATATTTTCTAAAAATTTATTATTGTTTTATATTGATGGGATACAAGACAAAGTTTCTATACATCTGTATATTGTGTAATGTTCAAACATTATTAGCATATCCATCACAACCTCTCTTCTATTTAGATACAATATTTTTATTCTTGCTAACTTAAAATTTTGTATCTATTTATTCATTATTATATATAACTCATACAGTTTTTGAACTTGTTCAACTGTGTGACTTAACAAAAACACACTGATCAGCAAAAAATCATTAAAGAAAATGGTGGTTTATTTCAAGATAGTACAACAGGGCCAAGGATTTAGCTCAGTGGCACAAGTGCCCGCTTGGCAAGTGTGAGGTCATGAGTTTGATCCCTGGTACCAAAAAAAAAAATAGTACCACAATGTCTCTTGCAAAAAATTGGTGGGATGATGGAGTACTCATAGTCTCTATTGCCCTGCCCTATCTGAAGATTCAGTAATTCTGAGAGCGATGTGGTAATTCTTTGACTTGCCAGATTGGTATTCTAATTATACCCTCAATAACTGGGAAAATAGGAATACTTAGAGTTATCTCTACAGCCACTGTAAGATTAACTCAAACCAAAATTCATTATCATTTGACTTTCACAAGTTGCTGAATTGAGTATAAGAAAACTATGAATTTTGATGTTTCCAGAAATTATTGATGAATGAATTTTTGTGCTTAATATATTCTCAAATGGGGAGAAAATTTCTCCACACATGTTATCACACAGGTCAGGTGAATTTTGAAGATTAAAACAAATGCTAGTGTAGATTAAATTGTTGATGATCAGGTCAAATAATTCTTCATCTGAGAGGTCATCTCACTATATATATATATATATATATATATATGCAGATGATACAGGCTGAAACAAAGGCAGATGATACAGGCTGAAACAAAGGCCTTGAGGTTCCACTAAGTTTAGGCAGAAATTGACTGAGCTATCATAAAAGATATTATCATACATCACAGCCACATCGTTAATCAGCATTGTCAATTCTAACTAGAATAAAAAGTAAACACAGGTAAAACTTGTGTTCACTCGTCTTTTACCCAATGCTTTAGAATATAGGTTTAGTGCATAGTTTGAGACATAGTTGATACTCAGAAAATATTTAATAACATAGACATTGGAAAAGCAAATCTGTGAGATAGCCTATTTCCACTTCCTCTCATTTCCATTGTGGTTAATTACTTTGCTTCAATCACAGGCTTAACCCTAAGTGTATTTGGATCCTACTCCCATGTGTGTTGGTGTTAGGCATGATCACGAAGCAGGGGTGGAGGTAGGGTCATGGGAAATCGTTTGATGGGACTAGCCTACAAAGCACCATGGCATTTCTCAGCCTTTTTGAGTCTGCCCATGTGTCTCGAATCTGACAGACAGGATCTGGGACGTTGAGGATCACGGCATCACTCTAAAATCATTTGTCAGAGCACCTGTTCCTCAGTCTTCCTGGGGTGAGTATGGTTGCCAGGAAAGAGACACATGCTATCCATGGTTGCATTTTATTTTGTTTCTGTCTGTCGTCTAGCAGCTGGGGAAGTAAATTTGCCTTATTTACCTAGGCAAGGTTCTTGGAGCATTAAAAAACTCCTGGAAACTCCACATTTCCTGAGCTTTATATCCTTATGTCCCTTTACAATGGCAGCTCCTTTGAGCCCAATTCACAATTTTCAGTCGCCTAGATAATACAAGTAAGTGTTTAGCTACTACCTGCGCCACCTTAGGGGAACAGTTTTCAACCAGGGGTGGCAGTGCACCTGTTCATCTCTTCTCATCTGCCTTCTCCAAAGATCCATACTTTTATAAAAAACAGATTTTAGTTCCATTTTCAATTCTTCTGCAGATTTGCTTGGCTTCAGTAGAAGACCGTTTGTGAGACTCAATAGGAATCTGAGGTAGACAGGAGTTCTGAAGTCACTCTGGAAGAATTCTTGTCATTCATACTCATAAGCGGGGCACTTTAGTATGAGTTAACGGGGCTGAATGACCTGGGTTTTGTTGATTGAGCC
>RJWT010009304.1:0-25280 GCA_004365215.1 Cuniculus paca
TTGTATTTTCATTTGCTTTTAGGTATTGCTTAATTTCTCCTTTAATTTCCTCTGTGACTCATTGATTGTTCAGCAGTGTATTATTTAATTTCCATGTGTTTATGGAGATTTTACAGTTTCTTTTGTCATTAATTTCCTGTTTTATGGCCCTATGATCAGATAATATGCTTGGGATAATTTTGATTCCTTTGCATTTACTTAAGCATGTTCTATGGGCTAGTATATGGTCTATTTTACATAATGTCCCATGTGAAGAAAGTATGTTTTGATGTTTTTGGGTGGAATACTCTGTACACATCTACCAAGTTCATTTGTTCACAAGTTTGATTCAGTTCTGTTATTTTTTTGCTGATTTTCTGTCTAGTTGATCTGTCTCTTTGTGTCAAGGGGGTGTTAAGGTCTCCCATTATAATTGTGTTAATGCTTATTTGGTTTTTTATTTCTATTAATAGTTGTTTTGTATAGCTGGGTGCTCCCATATTTCATGCATATATAATTAAGATTGTTATTTCTTCCTCTTGGAGTTTTTCTCTATCCAGTATGTAGTGACCTTCTTTATCTCTTTTTATCATTCTTGGTTTGAAGTTCACATTGTCTGTGAACAAAATAGCTACCCCTGCTTTTTTTTGAGTTTCTGTTGCATGAAGTTTTGTTTTTCATCCTTTGACTTTCAGTCTATGAATTTTCTTTTGAGTTAGATGGATTTCTTGTAGACAGCATATGGTTGGATGTTGTGTCTTGATTCATTCTGTTAGCCTGTTTCTTTTAATTGGTGAGTTGAGGCCATCTACATTAATGGTTATAACTGATACATTTTGGCTTATTTTTGTCATGTTATCTTTCTGCTGTGCTTTCCTTACCTTTTCCCTCTGTTTAATTGTTTGCCCTTCTTGGCAGTTTTATGTTGTTGTTCTTGAAGTCATAGCTATTTTTTTGTCTGTCTAGACTATCTTCCAGTATTCTTTGCAAGGTTGGCTTGGTAGTTGTGAAGTTCTTCAGCTGCTCTATGTAATGGAAGTATCTTATTTCTCCATTGATTTTGAAGGATAGTTTTGCAGGGTACATCAATCTCGGTTGGAAGTCATTTTCTTTTAGGATTTGAAATACTTCACTCCTGGCTCTTCTTGACTTCATTGTTTGTTTTAAGACATCTACTGTGATTTTGATGGGCTTTGCTTTAAAGGTGATTTGTTTCTTATCTCTAACACCTTTTAATATTCTGTTCTTGTGTTGAATTTCTGGAATGCTGATAATTATATGTCTGGATGTTGATTTATTTTGGTTATGGCTAATTGGAGTTCTATATGCTTCACTTATCTGTGTGTCAGTTTCCTTTCTCATGCTTGGGAAATTTTCAGCTATTATTTCTGTAAATAGTCTTTTTATATCATTTGTGTTATCTCCTTCCTCATTTACACCTATCGATCTTATCTTGTTTTTCTTTGCATCATCTTGCAACTGTTGAATTGTTATTTCCTCATTCCTTGTTATTTTTAAAAGATCTTTCCTTTCTTGTTCACTAGCTGCGATCTTGTCTTCAAGGTCTGAAAGTCTATCTTCTCATTCATTGAGGTGGCTTTGCCAACTTTCAATGGAATTTTTCATTTCCTAGATATCTCTTTGAATCTGTTTCATGCATTCTATTTCTTTCCTACATTGTTCATTCAAGATTTCCATCATTTTGCAGTGCCTCTCTATTTTTTAAACTATGTCCTCTTTAGCTGTGTTTTGCATTTCTTTCATTATGTTCACCAGTTCTTGTTTTACCTGGGAGAGTATTTCTAAACTGAATTCCTTTACAGCTTCATGGAGTTGTTTCTTTATGTCAGTTGCTATCATTTCAGAAGTTTCAGGTGCATGGCTTATACTTTCTTTTATTTCCATGTCTCTTAGGCTTGTTTGGAATGGGCTGAATGTGTGAGATTGCATTTTGCTCTTTTGTTTAGTCATTTTCCTGTACTCTGCTGCGGCAGCTGAATTCAGTCTCAGTTGTTTCCTGGGTCGAAGATGGCTGTCTGTACTGCAGGGTGTTTCCCCAGTTGAGAGGGGGTCGTTAGCCTTACCAGATCCCTACGGGCACTTAAAGGCTCCATACATTGGGGGAATATGCTGAGCAGACCTTCAGCACACACTACTTTGTATGCCAAGACTCTCTGGCTGCTTGAGGTTGCTGGGTAGGGCCCCACAAGGTTGAGTGTGAGGTCCCAAGGCTGCACGGCTAGGTGAAATTTGCTGTGCATGCCTTCAGTTCACACCAGGCCCATCACTGAGGCTGCCCTGCTGCTTCAGGTCACCACACAGGGCTCAGGCAGGACCCCAGGGATGTTCCAAAGGTCCCTGATTGTTTGGGGAAGCTGTGTGGGCCCTACCAGGTTGGATACAAGGTCAGGAGCTGCATGGCTAGGTGCAGATGGCTGTGTGCATGTTCACCTCATGCCAGGCTCACTGCTGAGCCTGCCCTGCTGCTTGGGATCACTGGATTGGGCCCACACAGGACCCTGGGGCTGTTCCAAATCTCCCTGGTTGTTTGGGGAGGCTCGGGAGGGGCCCTGCCAGGTTGGGTGCAAGGTCAGGAGCTGCACAGCTAGGTGGAGAGGGCTGTGCATGCATTCAGCTTGCGCCAGGACCACCACTGAGGCTTCTTCAACACATTCTTTAAATTTGGTGAAAATCTTCTCTGTTTTCAAGGGATGTAATTACACGATACGAAACAAAAATTGTGTTTATTGGATGTAATCAGTTAGACAAATGTGTTCAGTCAGTTGATAAAGAATGGGCTCTCTGAAAGTGTAGCATTTGAGCTAGGGTAGAAAAGATCAAACACAGAATGATCTAGAGCTGAGGAAAACATTGGTAAAAAGACCTGAAGGCAGGACTGACCTGGATATCTGTTTGCAGTGGGTAAAAAAAGACAGACACTTCCCTGGAGATTTCTTAACCACAAGCCTGGATCCAGAGTTTGGCACTTACTTGTAGGACTCCCCAACACTAAAGAAAGGAATCACTTAAAGGAACATGCTTGATAGTGCCCCAGACATCTAACAGAGGTAAATGTCTACCTACCCTGTGAAGAAAAGTCATAAAGCACTATCACAGTAAAACTACCTTAAACATACAGCAAAGTAAATCATTATAACTGGAAGACAACAGAAATGAAGTTCAGAAGAAAAAAGACCAAAGACTGAAAATGCTAAAAGAATCAGAATCAGCATGTTAAATATGTTCAGAAAAAAAGTTCATTAAAGGTGCAAAGTGTTCACTGATAACTCTGGAATGCCTATGAATCTGCTCCTGTATCTAGATATTTTATCTAGATCAAAGTAAGTTTACCTATTTGAGAGGGTGTATGTTCTCTATATTTTAGCCTCATGTTGTGGAGTAGGTTGCAGCCTACCTTTCAAGAGTTGCAGCCTACCTTTCGAGGGTGTCCTAAGGTATCTGCAGCTACTTTGAAGACAATGAAAGGCATTATGGTAACTATTGCTGATTTCTTAATGTTTTGAAGTCCTGTATCACTTACACTGGTTTGTTTTGATTGGTTTTATTGTTTTATTTTCCTTGGTTTTATCCTCTTTAAAATAAAAAAAAAATGATGTGGGCAAGACTGAACATTCACACATGGAAAAATGAAACCAGATGCTATCTTTTACTGCATAAAAAAATCAACTCAAAAAGTATTAAAGACTGACATGTAAGACCAGGAACCATGAAACTACTAGAAGAAAATATAGGAAAGGTCACATAACCTTCTGGGCAAGGATATTTCTGATAAGATTGCAAAGGCTCAGGCAACAAAAGCAAAAATACACAAATGTGATTACATCAAGTTAAAAAACTTCTTGCACAGCAAAGAAAATAATCTGCAAAGTGAAGAGACAATGCAGAAAATGAGAAATATTCACAAACTAAGTATTCGTCAAGAGGATAATATCCAGAATATATAAGAAGCACAAATGGCACAAAAAATTAACCAATCTGATTTTACAGTGGACAAAATATCTAAATAGATATTTATGAAAATAAGGTATACAGAAGACCAACAGATATATGAAAAATGGTTAACATCAATAATTATTAGAGAAATGAAAGTCAAAACCACAATGTGGTATTCCCTCACCCTAGTTAGAATATCTGTTATCAAAAAGAGGAAAACAGAAAATTCTAGGAAGCATGTGGAGAAAGGGGAACTCTTAACTAATGCATGCTGTTAAGAATGTAAATTTTGACAGATATTATGGAAAATAGCATGAAGTTTCCTAAAAAGAATTAAAAATATAATTATCATATGATCCCATAATCCCACTACTTAGTATATATACAATGGATATGAAATCGGTATGTCAAAGAAACATGTCTACTCCAAAATCCACTGTGACGACAGTCAAGAAGTTGAATTGGGTTAAACGTCTATAAATTAATAAATGGATTTTTAAAAAAGTTACCTACACACATAGAAATATCATTTGTCTACAGTCAAGAATGCCATTTTGTCATTTGCAGTGAGAATGAACCTAGGGCATGTTACAGTATGTGAACAGAATAGTGAGTTTCAATGTGGCATTTTCATGCATGTGTATAACATACTTTTTTCTGTTACCCTTCTTACCTTACCTTGGCCCCTCTCTCTGCTCCTTTATCTTTTCTAGTTGTCTCTCTTATACTTTCATGCCATCATTTTTCTAGATTCCATGAGAGGAAACATGCCATCCTTGTCTTTTTTAGTCTAACTTATTTTGTTTAACATAATTGGCTATAGTTCCATCCATTCCCCTGCAAATCACATGATTGTTTTCTTCCTTATGGCTTAATAATAATCTCAATATATATATATATATATATATATATATATATATATATATTTTCTTTATCCAGTTATCTGTTGATGGGCATGCAAACATATCCATAACATGGCTATTGTGAATTGGGTTACAATAAACATGAGTGTGTAGGTATCTATATAGCTGCTGAATTTAATTTCTTTCCATATACCAAATAGTTGTACAGCTGCATTTTGTAGTTCTGTCTTTAGTGGGTTTTTTTTTTTGAAACTCCATAGTGATTTCAATAATGGCTGTGCTAATTTACAGTATATAAAACAATAGTATATAAAAGTTCCTTTTGTCCCACATCCTCACCAGAGTTTATTGGTTTTTGTATTCTTGATGATAAGGTGAGATGGAATTTCACTGTAGTTTTGATTTGCATTTCCTTGATAGCTAAAAATGTTGAACATATATAAGTATTGAGCATCTGTTCTTCTTTTGAGAAGTAACTGTTTACTTTATTTGCCAACTATTTATTGGACCACTTGTTCTTTTGGTGGTTTTTTGAATTTTTGATATATTTTGGATGTTAAGTTTCTGTTAGAAGAGTACCATGCAAAGTTTTTGTCCCCCATTCTTTAGATTGTCTCTTCATTCTGTTAGTGGTTTCCTTTGCTGTGCAGAAGCTTTTTGATGTGATTTAATTTCATTTCTCAACTCTCGCTATTATTTCCTGAGCTATTATGCAGTAAGAAAGTCTTTGAACACCCAAATATCTTTGTGATGTTTTCTTGATCTATGTGGAGATTTTTCTGTTCCCTAGATTTGTGCTTTGTATGTTCTATTCTCTTTCTTTCTCTCTTTCTCTGTCTCTCTCCTTCTATCCCTCTCTCTCCCTCCCATCCCCTCCACTTCTTTACACGCAGGGAAATTATCCTGGCTGCCACCATTTTCACTCTCAGTTCCAGGTATTTGTCTTTTACTTACAGCATTCACAAATATTTTGAAGAACCTCTGTACCCCATTTTAAGATTGCTGGAGGTAATTGGGATGGGAATGGGGAACTGAAAACTGAAATTCCCTGTGAAGATCAGGTGTAAAAAGAATTGGAACAATGAGTTAAATAATTCTTTGATGATAATTCATGCTAGATGCAGGAGGAGGAGGGTTGAGAATGTGGAGTAGGTTGTGTAGCCAGCCCCAAGTGTCTCTAAGTAAATACCCTTTAACAGTGAAGGAATGAATCTTCTTTACTGCTTAGGATCTGACTGAGATCTGAAGGCCTTGAAAGTAAATTAAAGTGTAAACAATATTAATCATTAAAATATATGTGGCAAGGTCCATCAATGCATTGATACTTTTTTGAAATTTTAAACACTTTATGATGGTATTTTAGTCTTTTTTGTAGTCTGTTTTCTTGTTTTGAAGTTCATTAACTATAGCAAGTTCTTCATCACCAGAAGAAATTCCCATGCCAGATTCAGGGTTGGAAAATGAAGGTAGTGACTTTTTAGTACTTTGTACTTTCTTGAGAACAGATTTGGCCTTAGAAGGGTGTTATGGTTTGTGTCTAGGTGGCCTCCCAAGCCTCATGTAGTCATGAAAGTGGCTGAATCTAACGTTTGTGATTGGTTCTTTGTCTAGTCTGGGATTGGCGGTGTGAGTGCTGCTCTCGCCCAGGGGTGGAGCTGATATACAATATAAGGTTGGGAAGGAGGCATACTTTTCCCTCTTTTTTGCCCTGTTTGCTCTTGCCACGTGCAACCCGCATGAATGGCTGCCCCTTAGCCACGCCATCCTGCTTTGGAAGCAGCTGAGTATGAACTAAAACCTCCATAACTGTGAGAAACAAATCTTCCCTTCCCTAATTTTGAGTGTCAGGTATTTTGTCTCAGCAACGAAAGAAAAGCAAACAAGACAAAGGGTTTGTGTGATTTAGAGACCTTGTTTTCCAGTAATGCATAATAATGGAGACTTTTGCTTTCTTATATGCAATGCCCAACCACATTTCATGATGAAATGTAGCATGACTTATAATCTACTGTAAGATATTCAAATATTTATGCTTTGTGAGATTTCAAAGGTTAATTTTTATTGACTATAAAGCTAGTAAACTAATTTTTTTTCAAATAAAGTGACATTTAACATCTTAACCTACATATTTCATGCATTTTGCTTGACTAAATTTTCTAGTAGGTTTCCTATCTGAATAATTGTGCCAGTTTTCAACAAAGGAGCTACTGGGGCTAAAGTGACAGGGGGTGTGAGATGCTTGCACATTCCTTACTTTTTTATTTATCTTTAAACAATTCTAGTCCATATCCCCTAACATGAGGGGAGAAGGAGGCATTTCTTTGTTATATCTAAACCTACATGACAGTATTTCAAATGTAGGTACTCAATTGTTTAATAAATATTATAATTATTTAATGAATAAGTGAATTTTCTCCCAAAGATTTTACCTAAAATCAGACATTCATTTGGAAATCCCCATTATTAGGGTGTTTAGAATAGAAAGAGTAATAGAGGTTGAAAATAAACTACAAAGCTTAGCCAGAGTGAGCACAATTCACAGTGACTGTGAAGACCGTCCTGTATTTACCAGGCCATTTTTCTGAGGTATTATTACCCAGTTTTCACTGTAGGCTGATGGAATTCTATGTCAACTTTGTTTATAAATAGACAGACTATAGTGGGGGGGGTAGAGTAAAATTATTATTATTCCTCTATCTCCCTGTATTTGTATTTTCCCTCTCTTCAACTATCATTTCTCTGTAAAATATTAATGATGTCATCTACATTGCAAGACATGGGAAACCAGGTAATTGAGAGATGGTCCCTTACCTTCAAGAACCTTTCAGTCTGCAAAAGATTCTAGGAATTAATAAACGTAATGAAATATCATGCATACTCTGATAAGCTGTTATAATGGATATTATGGTTATTCTCATCTAGAGATTTGGGGAGCAGTATGGTATCATCATAATATATGTAATATTTTAAAGGTATCTTAAAATATGAATGTGTAATTCTTTTGATTTTTTAATATATACAATTAAAGGTACTGTCTTGGTTACTTTTCTCTCATTGCTGTGACAAAATACCCAACACCCAAAATTAAGGAAGGAAAGGTTTATTTAGATCATAGTTCATGGAAGTTTCAGTCCATAATCAGCTGGCTCCAAGGCAGGGTGGTGTGGCAGAGGTGCAACAGTTCATGGTGGTAGCAGATATCAAAAGCATCAAGGGCAAAAAGGGAGGACTGTGAAGTGAAGACTCTTTCTGTCCCTTATATTGTAGGTAGGCTACCAAACCTAGGGTGGGTATAGCACTCACACCCATAATCCCAGCATTGGATCATGAATGAATCACAAACTGTAGAAGCCTGCCCCTATGACTGCATAAGGATTTGGGGGAACATCAGACACAAATCATAACAGGTACTAATCTATAAGTAAGGACTTCCCATGAAATATGTTTAAGGAGATGTTATTCTAGAAAAATAGTGTGATTATTAATCCTGATGTGTCAACTTAGTTGCATTAAGAAACACCCAGCAGACTAGTAAAGTATATTTCTTGAGGTGACATGACCTTGGTTCCTATCTATAGTCCCTTACTCATTTCTTTGTGGCACCAACTGCCCTCTATTCTGCTTCCCCACCATCATGTACTTTGCTTCTCCATACCCTTCTGCCATGATGTCTCTCCTTTGAATCCAGCTGACCATGGACTGAATGCCCTGAAACTATGATTCAGATTAAATCTCTTCTCCTTTAAATTGTGATTTGGGTATTTGTTTCAGGGACAGGAAAAGTAACTAATACAGATAGTGACTATCATACAAAGCCATTTTGCTGCAGAAGTTTATCAGGCAGACAGTGGGGTATGAGAGTGTCCCATGCATCTCAAAAGAAACAAATCAGAAAAATGTGCTTAGTGAGTGCATGTTGTCTAGTGAAACACAGAGAAGAGCATATATAATGTTGAGAGGTGACTTGTTTGTTAACAGAGCAAATCTGTGGTTTTCTTTTCTCAAGTCTTATTCCTCTCTGTATTTGACAATGTTGAATCTCCATGCTCCATGACAACTTTTGCACGTCCCTGCTACAATGCGACACTCTCTCATAAACACTCCAGTGGATTAACATTTATTTTTAAAAATTTTTTTCTAAATTTATAGAAGTAAGCATGTCAGACATCTCTAGTCACCTTCTTGCTCTTTGAAGGTATGAATTGCCACTTTCTAACACAAGGCTCTGTGTATTCAGAGGAAAGACAAGGCAAAGAGGGCTGTCAAATTCACACAATGACAAAGTAAAAATTAGAAGGATATATTTCTTACATCAAAATACTATTACCTAAATCTTGAAATTTCTCCTGAGTTTTCAGCCCATATGGGTTTACTTAGTTCTTTTCATAGCAGATGTTTAAAGACATTTTTACTTGCCAAAGGCTGTGAGAAATGTCCAAGAGACTAGAATGATCCATCTGTGACAGATTTTTGGTGATAAATGCATTCAGATAAGTAATACAATTTAATATGTGTTTGTTTTTATTACAAAAGCATTTGGGGAAATATTTAAGGCATTAAAAAGATCCCTAATATCATAAATGCCATTCAGGCGGCCAATGTCTATCCGTCAACCTTACTGCCTATCAACTTTCCTCAGCCTATTCTAGAAAAACTACATTTTCTAAACTCATTTCATGGAGTACACTTATTTAAAGGTAATAAGATGAAAAGATAGAAAGAAAAAACAGAAAACCTAAGTTGGGTTTCCCAAGTACTTTTATTTTCTTATTGAAATGTTATTCTCATCTTTGAATGTCTTGTAATGTAATGATACAATCATGATATGTAGACCCAAAAGACTAACTCATACTAACCAGATTTAAATACACTGATTGCTGTTTCACCAATTGACACAGGAATTTTCATGTCCAGACATTAAAATATACTTCTACTCAAATGAATTCCTGCTCAGTAATAAAGTCTGGGGTTGTTGAACTGGCATTTAGGATATTCCTTGGTAGATCCAGAATCAGAAAACAAGAAAGACAAAACTTTAAAGAGATGATTTTACTGGACCATGGTAAAGCCCTGTGAACCTTTCGTGTTTCATAACTGGTTCTTCCTCTCCGTGAAGATATGTATTTAGATGATTTCATGTCTATTTCCTTCAGTAGGTATTGAAGAACTACTTCCAGACTCATTCTCTGCTTTCCATTTTTCTATGACTCATGGAGGTATTTCTACTTTTCTTAACCTATTTTTATGACTATTCTTGTCACCTGGAATTGGAAGTCACAGTGTCACTCCTACAATACCTGAAGAGTGGAAGAGGTCAAAAGGCCTGCCCATGTTTACTAGGACAAGACATAAATACCACCATTCATAGGCAGGAGCTTCCTGACCACGTTATAAGATCTTGAGACCAGAGGATGCACATGATGTCCATCTTTACCAATACAATCTGCCACTATCCACCCTCACAACAATTCACATCATTTTCAAAGAAAAAATGCATACACCCTGCCCCAGGATACCAAAATCTCATGCCTTTATAACATCTTCTTAATCACAGTACATCATCATTTAGATCAAGTTAAGGTTTCTCATATATACTTCCTCAAATACAACTCCTTCAGTACAGTGCCACCCAGTCTAAAGACTTGTGAACTAAAAAAGACAAATTATATCTGCCAACTGTCCTCTGCCAATACATAATTCTGAAGTAGAAATAAGATAACTGCTCAAAAAGAAGGATGTAATAGACACAGAATATTTACTTCTCAATCACAGTTCTGAAATCTAAGATGAAAAGACACGTTATACCAAATCTTTGATCAGGGAGATGGCTGTATCTCTGGGTTCTGGCCCCTGATTTCTTGCATTTACATAAGAACAGATCTTTCATTTCAGTGGAGAAATCTTCTCAGCCTGTTTGTAAAAGTTTTTGGGGTTGAGCCGGGGATTTAGTTCAGCGGCATAAGTTCCTGTGTGGCAAAGCATGAGGTCGTGAGTGTGATCCCTGGTACAAAAGAAAAAAAATAAAAAAGTTTTTGGGGCAATCATCAGTTTCTTTTTGTGTTGTCTCTGCCCCTTTGTTTCTATGATGGTAGTACTTGTGCCAAAATATTCTTCTTAAAAATTGTGTCACTTTCTATGGATCTTATAGAGGTTTACTTCAGCAGAAAAGAGCCACGTGTACACTTATTCTTAGGACTGGCTCTTTTCTATCCCAGGCTTCCTGAAAGGCAGCAAGTTACAAAACACTTATAGTTCTCACGAATCCTGCATTTTGGTGGAGAAATGTAAAGCATTTTCTTAAAATCTTTAAAGTGACTTTGTTTCTTTGAAATTTTTCATGAGGCACTATATTAGAACTTCCTGAAACCTTAGAAATGAAGCTTCTGGTTCTTTTCAGGATTTGAACTTTGGCATGATGCTTTGTTAATTTGAAAACCAATTGTCATCTGGAGAGACTGGAAATGAAAAATAGGGTTATTCAAACCTTGTAACTCTTGACCCCTCAACATTAAAGAAGTCAGGTGACATTTTTAACATTATGCTTGGAGATTTCTGTAGGGTATCTCTTGATGCTCATGAGGTTCTCTCTCTCTCGCTTTCCCTCTCTCATTATAGAAGGCAAAAATATTGCCAAACTTCCTTTGATGATATAACAAAGAACAGATTCCTGTAGCTCTAGTAGTATTTTCCTTCAAGCTCTTACTGTTATCTTCAGGGTTGTGAGGCCCCTTAGGTTCTCTTATCACTCTTTTCAGGTCCCTTTCAAATGTCACCAATCATCTTTGGCTCCTCCCAGCTCCCACTGGCCCCTGAATGCTCACTCCAATACCGCATGTCTTGGAATCTGCATATGACAGTGTCCATTCACAGGTATCCAGTGATGTTTTAGCTGCTCACTGTTACATAACCGATTGTTCCAAATCATAGCATCTTAAAAGATCAACAATCACTTATTTTGTTCACAGTTCTGAAAGCCAGGTAGAGATTGCTAATTTTTGTACCATACTGTGTCAAAGGGAGCCTCCATTTTCAGGATAGCTTACTCACCAGAGGATGCTGCTTGGAAATTCAATCACAATTGTAGGCCAGGAGCCTTGGTCTCGCAGTGCACAGGTCTCTCCACGTTGCTTGAACTTCTTTATAGCATGGGGACTTGATTCCAAGACAAAATAGAAACCTATGTTATTTTTATAATCTAGTTATGTAGCACCACTTCAACTAAAATCTATTACTTGAGGAATGTCAAGGTCATACTGTTAGAAAAGTTTGTGGAATGAGAGATATTACTAGTGTGTAAATAAAAACAGCCTGCTATTAATAGGATTGTTGAAAAAGTCTTCCTGTGTATCAACCATTAATTATCTGTTTATACCCCTTGACAATTTTTAAATAGTCTTTTTTGACATGTATATATATATATATTATGGTTTATATCTAAATGTCCCCTAAGCATCATGCATTCATATGTGGGATTTTGGGGAGGTGATTGGACCATGGGGCATGATACTCGTCAGTGTAGTTCATACCTAAATGTGATTTGAGAAATGAAGCCTGGTTGGAGGAGGTGGATCACTAGGGAATGGCCTGGAAATGTGTATCTCCCTCCCTCCTCCCTTGATGACTCCCTGCTTCCTGGCTGCCATGTCGTGAGCAAGCTTCCTTTGTCATGCCCCTCTACCATGCTGCCCTGCCTTGAAGTCAGTCAACTGGGGATTGAAACCCCTACAAACTGTGAGCCATAATAAATCTTTCCTGTTTTAATTTGTGCTTGTTGGGTTTTGTGTCCCAATGACAGAGAAAGTAACTAAGACATATATGTGCTTTGTATACAGAGATTATTAACCTAGAATACTTCTTTTTTAGGCTTCATTAGCTCTTTAAAGACACTATAATGGCATAACTGTCTCCAGAACACATGCTAGAAGTGAGCTTTGGCTAAGGTTTGTAGGGATGTTCAACTCCTTTGGGCTATCATTTATTAGAGGAGAAAATAAAATGATTTATAAATATACACAAAAAAGCCTTTTGGACACTCCAATGGGTAGCCAGCATGGGCTGGGAGAACTAGCCAGCCATGTGTTGGAGAAGCTGAGAGTTTCTGGAGAAGCTCACTCCACACCCCACTACCTCCTGGGGGACCTGGGTTAGGAAAAGTTCAGGTGCCTGATCCATCCCCCTACACTGTGGATAGGTAGCTAATGTGGGAGATACCCCACAACCTGCTTGTTCAGAGGAACCTAGGAAAATATCAAGACAAAGGAGCAAAAGGCAGTCTCTGGCCTCCAGCCTAAACAGAACAAGTCCAGGATACATGGATATAGAAGAAATTGGAAGTTGGACATAGAAGAAAGTGGAAGTTGAAATTTCTGGAATGATGGCAACTGAAGTAAAGAAACAACTTCATGAGACTGTAAAACAAATCAGATCAGAAATAATATCTCAAGTAAAAGAAAAAATGTCAAACATAATAAAGGGGTTGCTGGGTATATCTAAAGAAGATGTAAATAGGAAAAAAGAGGTGCATAGGAGAATAAGGGAAACCTTGAATAAACAATATAGAGAAGAATTGGAATGCATGAAACAGACTCAAAGAGATATCCAGGAAATTAAAAATTCCATTGAAAGCCAGCAAAACCACTTGAAAGAAACTGAAGATAGACTTTCAGATCCTTAAGACAAGATGGCAGCTAGCAATCATGAAAGGAAAGATCTCTTAAAAATAACAAGAAATGAGGATATAACAATTCAATGACTGCAAGATGATGAAAGAAAAATAATTTAAGAGTGATAGGTATCAGCAAAAAGGCAGGGGTTCAACACAAATGACATAAAGACAATTTACAGAAGTAATAGCAGAAAACTTCCCAAGCATGAGAAAAGGACCTGAGATTTAGATAAGTGAGGCATGTGACACTCCAACTAGCCAGAACCAAAATAAATCTACACTTAGGCATATAATAATCAAGATCCCAGAAATTCTTACAAGAACAGAATAGTAAAGTCTGTTAGCGAAAAGAAACTGATCACCTATAAAGGAAAACCCATCAGAATCAAGACAGACATCTCAACACAAACAATCAAATCAAGAAGAGCATGGAGTGAAGTATTTCTAGTTGTGAAAGAAAACAACTTCCAACCCAGATTGATATACCCTGCAAAATTATCTTTCAAAATTAATGGAGAAATAAGATACTTCCATGACAAAAAACAACTCAAGGAATTCATCACCACTAAACCAACCCTAGAAACAGCAGTGAAGGATATTCTAGAAAGAGATAAAGATGAGTGTGGTCCCAGGGACAGCAGCAGAGTGTGATCACCAAGTGGGCCAGACAATTGAATAGAGGGGAAAAGTTGGGAACCAATGGCATGGAAAAAGTATGGCAGAGAGGAGCCACTGCATGTTGGCTGTAACTATTAATGTAATTGGCCTTGATTCACCTATGAAAAGAAATACAGGCAGAGTGGATCAAGAAAAAAGATCCATCAATAGGTGGTATACAAGAAAAACAATAACTTGAAAGAAAATTCATAGATTGAAAGTCAAAGGAGAGAAAAACAATGCTCCATGCAACAGGGAACCAGCAAAAAGCAGAGGTAGCTTGCCCATCAACTGCAGAATAGATAAGAAAGATATGGCATTTTCATACAATGGAAAGCTACTCAGCTATAAGGGAGGATAATCACAAGGCTCTTATAGGTAAATGGATGCAACTTGCGATCATGCTCTTGGGTGAAATGGTTTGGACTCATATAGGTGAACATCATGTTCACTCCCTAGTATAAAAAAAAAAAAGGAATTAGTTGGATCCAAAATGTACAATAGATATTGTGAAAGTGAAAGGGGAGGAAACATCAAAAAGGAAGGTGGTAGCCATTGTTAATTCCTTATTATTTTGTTTTACAGTCCTGTATCATTTTTATTGTTTTGTTTTAATTAGTTTTATTCTGTTTTGTTTGGTTTGATTTTATTATATCCGATGGCATGGGCAGCTATTTTGAAGATAACAAGAGGCATTATGGCAGCCATTGTTGATTTCTTATATCTTGTTTTGAAGTCCTGTATTGCTTTCACTATTTTGCTTTGATTTGCTTTATTCTGTTTTATTTTGTTTGATTTTGTTCTCTTAAAAATAAAAGTTTAAAAAATAAAAAATTATAAATGAACATAAGAATATTATACTTTTCCTATGGTATAGGGAACAATATTACTCTAGTGAAATATTTGAAAAGAATAAGTAATTAACATGTATTTCTTATATACAAAATTTAGCACATGGTAAGTGCTTTTTAGTGGTTAGTTTCTTTCAAATTCTCTTTCATCAAATGGTCTTACTCTCTTATCAAATGGACTCACATTTGATGAAATGTTCTGGTTCTGCTAAAAGCAATCATTTTGGTTGTGCTAAAAGCAATCTTTCAGAGAAGGGTGTGTGGATATTTCATTTGAGAAGATTCTGTAGCAAACAGAGTGAAGTAGTGGGAAAGACAAAGAATGCATGTTGGTGCTACATAGGATTCCAGTGTGGACAAGTGGGAGTCTATCTAATGGTGCTCTTTGAAGTCCCATCAGAAGCATACCTAAAAATTAGGTCTGCTGCCAGGTGACAAGTAAGCTGGAGTCTCAGTCATCAGTTCCAGCTCTGCCCTAGGCAAGTGTTACTCTTAGGAGAATCAACCAGCTGGCACTTCCAGTCTTCCCTAAATGCAACTGATTGAAAGAAGAATCCACTAATGTCTACAGAAACTGCTTACCTAGTTACAGTGACTACTGCAGTGAGTACAGGTATGTATGGGCAAGATGCTTGTAGCAGTCACTGCAGTAATGTGTTAAATAAAGAGAAAAATGAAAGAGAAAGTATGAAGAAAGTAACAGAAATGGAGCAAGAAAAACACATTTACAGAAGAAAAATTAATTTTACAGCTTCCAAAATGATACAATATCAACTAACTTTATTATAACTCTAGTAATCAAAAATATAACTGAAGATTTAAAAAAGTTGAATACTCAGTTATCGATGATGAATGTGTGAACATGTACACTTCTGGGTCAAAAGTAATGGATTTAGCTGGGAATTATCTGCTTATAAGTTGGGTTTTTTTGGAAGGAAATACAAAAGATACTGGAAAAAAGAATGGTGGTTTACTACGGATAAATACAAGAATTCTAATAAAATGAAAGCACAAAATAGAATGAAATTTTCACCTCCCTCCTGTCCCTCTCCTCCCTTCCTCTCTTCTCCCCTTCAGTATTCCTCTCTCCTGTTTTTCCTCACTTTCTATCCCTCAGAAAATTTTCTTGAGCATCTCAGAGCTTGTAAGCTAGATTGTGGGAGGAAAGGAAGATTTTAGTTTTAAAATGTCCCTGGATAAATCAAATAGCCTCTTTCTCTTTTTCTCTCTCCTGTCCTTATAAGAATGTGCAACTCAAGGAGAATCTTGAAAACATGTAGGGCCAAATATAGAATTAGGCTTCTATAACTTTATATTGGTTATTATGTTACTGAGGTCTCTTAGTGACATTCTTATAGCTAATTGTTACCTGTTATTTATTATCTTTTTGACCCTTTAAAATCATATATACTTTTATATTAGCTGTAAGTGCCACAATTTGATTGCCATTCCTGTGAATGACAATAGAATTAACTTAACAGACATACAGAGTAAAATAAAATGTTGACTTTTATTCCATACTTTTCTTCCATCTGCCAGAGTAATTTTAAATGCCAGCTTCAAAAGTAAAGAGGCAACCAGCCAGCCTTACAGTAGGACTTGTACATTTCACCTGGCTGCCCAAGGCGTATGGTGTTTGGGTCCTTCTGTGCACTGGCTGTGAGCATTGTGGAGCCTTTACCTGGCATTGGCATTGGGCTGCACTTGGCAGTAATCCCTTGTCCATCTGTGCCTTTTCTCTGCCTGGCATAAGCTGTTATGGTTGTACAGCAGTGTTTTGTCCTTTTTCTGAAAGTTTCTTGAAATTTAAATCTGGACTATTGGATTGTCCAAAGTTATGCTTTCCTTTCTCAAAACAATGCTGCCTCTTTCTTTCAAGGCTGCTTACTTAATTGTGAGCCAGTAATCTGCATCACTATGACTTGGGGTTTAGAAGGAATTGTCTAATGAAATATAGAAGCTAGAGAGCTAAATCTTCGAGAAAACAGACATCATTCCCTGTTCTAGTCAGGGTAATTAACTCATGCCTGTATCTGACAAAACCTGAAACCTCAGAGGCTGAGAACAAGAAACTTTTATTTCATTCTCATGTAGATCAAAATGCTATTTTTTAGGATCTTACAATGATGTTTTCTGGAACATAGAAGCATTCAGGATCACTTTCCCACAGGAAGAGAGATTGAAACAACAAAATAACAATTATTTGCTTTGTCCTTAAAGTGACACTTTCTTCATTCTGCTGACTAGAAGTAGCTATATGCCTATAACCTTGGGAAATTTAGGAGAATATGTGGATATTTGGTTAACTCTAAATGTGTTGTCTGCTATATGATACTTACATAGTGCCCCTCACCCCCTACATTCTAACTGGCTATATTTCCTAGAGTCTTTATTTACTTTTATATTACTTTTTATAGGACAAAACTCCAAACTAACTTTTCTCCCAAGACCTCTAATGCATGCCATATAGTTGCTAAAGTGAACTACAATACAGTTTTCCTGTCTACCATTGTATCTGAGCAACTTTCTTTCACAAAACTTACAGACTAATGGGACGGGTGAGTAGGAAATTAAAGTAGGATGTAAGATATAAACAAATAATATATTAAGAATATTTAACCTCAAATTTTGTAGAATGAAGAGCTATTTACTCTGAGATTCAAGAAATTACTAAGATTTTGCCAGGTAGGAGCAGAAGTGAAGATGGATGCATCAAGGCAGAGAGAAGGGTATATGTAAAACCAAAGGCCCAAATGCAAAGGTGAATATGATGGAGTCAAAAACCTATATGTCATTCCTCCTGGAGGATGTTTGAGAAGGGAGAAAGGGCTGTGATGAACTGAAATGTACACTGTAGCCTGATAAATAACTTAAAGGCCTGTAAAATGTATTTATGATCTTTATTACAAAGACAATGGGATTCAATGACGTTTTTAAGTAGGGAGATGAAAGGGTTAGGCTTATTTTAGAATATCATCTTGTCTTCAGTGTGGAGAGACCAGATTCAGACAAGAATGAGATGAATTTGAAGGCCAAAAAAATATATCAGTTAGGTGACCATCCTAATAATTCCAATGGGAAAGTGCAGTGGAACATTCTGGAAGAGGTAAAAACAAATTTCAGAAGATTTAGATGCTAAATTTTCAAGAAATTCAATTTGTTTCAGCCAGAAATTATCTTTAATGGGGTTATTGACTCAGAGGAGCCACATCTAACTAGGTATCTCCAACTCCTCAATATTGTAAGTAGTCAAACATTTAGGTTAGATTTAAATAGGACACATAGATCTTTCTCTCTCTCTCTGTTTCTCTGTCTCTCTGTCTCTCTCTGTCTCACTCTGCCTGTCTCTCTGTCTGTCTCACTCTCTGTCTCTCTCTCTCTGCTAAACTTTGAGTTTACTTGGAAACCACATTCTATATTGTGATGGTTAATCTTGATTGCCCACTTGATTGACTTGAGAGCTGCCTACTTCTTTTTGTCTCTGCTTCCTGGCTGGGATGAGTGTCTCTGCCTTGCTCTTCCTCTATGATATTTCTGTTTTGGATCCAATCATGAATTGAAACTATGAATCAAAAACAGAAACAAAAACAAAAAAACTCTCCTTTTAAATTGAGGATGTCAGGTATTTTTTTCCTAGCAATACTGACTAATGCAGAGAATGGCAACCAGAGAAATAAGTAGGGTCATTGCTGACTAACACATACAACTTCATTTTATTTTTATCGCTGAGCCAGGCCTCAAGGTGCTTAATTTCTGTTAATTTAAAATCCAAGTACAGAATAAAGTCTAAAATATGACAAATTTGAAATCATTATCATAAACACTGCTGCCATTGCCCTGATTATGTCATTTATGTATCCAACAATCGCACAATGCTACTCTGGAATGTATTTGCAATTGAATGTCGCGACTTACCACTAGGAAGGACAGTAATCAAATTATGTATTAAGTGTATGAAGGAGCCCTCAAAGTGATTCTGCCTGGAGGAAAATTTCTGTGTGATTATCTATTTAAATTACTAATATTTAGTAAAACTAGTAAAATTATTAAAAATAGTTAGATTCATTCTTTGAAGATGAATTAAAAGTGCACATCTTTAAAAGGAAATTAAACACATCTGTTAAAGAAAAGATTGACAATAGTATAGTGTCTTTTTTTAAAAAAGTTTTATTTTTAAAAGATAGTAATTTTACATATTTATGGGGTACAGCATGACCTTTTAATACATGTATGCAAAATATAATAGATTAGCGTGTTAGGTATATCTGTCTCCTTAGACATGTATTATTTCTTTAAGAATATTAAAATATTCTCAATACAGTGTCTTTTGATGTAAATAGGGAAAGGGTACAAACATTATTCTGATCCCTAGACCTTAAGGCATAAAATGCTAACGTCTAAAGCGAAAATATTATTGACTCTGCCTTTATCATAAATACAGTTTCCTTGGTCATAGTTGCACCATCACTGGTGCTACATATTTAGGAAGATATATGTAGCTGCTTCTTTACACACATATCCGCAGATGAATTCTGTTTGCCATTTGCTCAAAAAGGAACCATGTTGAGCTTGCATAGTTAAAGCTGAGCGCTCTGTTTTGGCAAAGGAATGAAAATCTCAGTGGGAGCTGAGCACTGCTGCAGAGTTGAGATTCTTGTTAAATTAAGATCATCCAACCCCACTGAGGAGGAAAATTCATTTATATACTCACACTCTGAGATCTTAATTTTCCAGAGAAGTCTTAATAAGAAGGACTATGTCTTATACAAGAAAATCAAAGCTAAATAGTCATTGAATTTCTTTCTTTTACTCCACCTTACACATGGAATAAATAACAGAACAATATGGCCACTAATATTCCTAACAGGCTTCAATTTCAAAAATGTTTCACTTTAGAAATATTTTAGCTTCCTGAGGAAAAGGAGCTAGGTAATATTGGATTTTGCTATATCTTACCATGTGCAAAACAAGTGTTCAGTTAATATTCATAGGGTGAATGAATAATGTTTTATATTTTGTTTACTAGATAGCTTTAACCCTAATTAATTTTATGACACTATTATTCTAGTCTTATAAAGACAACACTATGTTTTACAATGAAGCACAAGAAATAATTTTAATTTTGAAATATTAATGAAGTAAATTGCAAAAGCATACATTTTGCATAAATAAATGTCTAATAATGCTAAATATCTCTTTATGTGATATTTTAAGGAAACATGTCTAAGGCAAACTTTACTCCTTTTTGGTTGTTACTGAATTGTACTTGGTCGAGAAAATAATAATCTTCCTTTTTGTTATCATAATTCAAAACATGTATTTAAGAATTTCCATAGATTTTTTTTAATGATGACAAAGACATTTTATGTAATACATTCTCCTTTGATCTTCACAAGGTATGCATTTACACTGAAATATTTACTTTTAGGGACCTGAAAGGACCAAAATGTGGTAGTTACAAATCTTTATTGAAGAAAAGTCCCAATTTAGCACTACCAACTGAGCATTTATAATTCTGTCAGCCTAAATTTTCATCATGTCAGCCACTCTGTAGTGGTGATTTTTTTGTTTTTTGTTTTTAGCTAATTGGCATAACTTCATGCTTTTCTTTAAAAGCACGAAGGAAAAGAAAACACAAAGCTCTAATCTATGGAAATATATCAGCCTATATTGAAAGTTATACTTAACAAAAACTATTATGTGGAATGAATTTTGTGTAAAAAATAAAGCCAAATAGATAAGATTAGAAGCTAATAAACAAAATCAAATTATCTAATTGGGGTTTAAGGTGACAGTCTACTGTTTTCCCTTCATAAAAATGTATTTAGAAGTATTATATTTTTATTTTAGAAATGATATAGCCAATACAGTTGGTTATTGCTTATTCTTTATAGTACAAAAACATTATTCTGGAAATGTGAACACATAGATTGAGATTTCTTTGCACAAATGGATATAATGTCTTTGGCACTGCAGTACTATTCTGTATTTCTAATACAGACTGTCAATTCATACTACCTTTATTCACTTACTCTAAAGCAAATATTCTGTACTTGTATAATGACAAAACTATTATGTACAGAAAAGTTTAATTTTTGTACTATAAATAAACAGTAAATTGTGGATAATAGGTATTAAGATACAGTACCAGCTTGGAAAAGACTTAAATAAAAATAATTATTAAGGAAAAGGAAATGGTCATACTCATGTCTACTATTAATGAAAATAACACTGCAAAATGTTTCAAAATACTTTTTAAAATTATTCCCTAACTCGTCATTTTATCTTAAACTTTGAAGTTTAAAATGTTATTACTCATGATGTGCATATATATATATATATATATATATATATATATATATATCAGTTTGTGGCACAGGTATAAATCATAATGTTTTGTGACAACAAACTTTGCACTCATGTCCTTTGGGTGTTCAGTGCATACCTAATTGTCAATTTGCAGCAGACAAATTATTGATTATTGATGCATGATTTACTTCATGGGTGAAATAAAAGCTACTTTTTTCCTTGAGATTACAACTTTCTAAAGCAGCATGAATTGTTATTAATGGGAAGCAAATGCAGGAATTTACATGTAAAGTTAGTTACCTTGTCACTTTTTCTGATTTCGTATCCAGATGCAGATCTCTAATTTTAAACAACAGTGTAGTCCTGTCATTAACCAGATCATAAGCTTGACCTGAGTTTTGATAGTCATGAAAATTTGTAAATCATGTTTCTACTAAAGGTGAGAAATTGTTTCCTCTACCCTACACCATCAAATAACTGTCAGTGACCAAATGAAGGATATTATAAGTATCTACACAAAGAAAGAAGAGAAAAGACAACTAAATTTGATGCATAACTGCTTACCCCAGAGGAACCAGGTCCTGAAGAGTACTTTTATGCACCACACACATACACACAGGCACACACACACACACACACACACACGCATATACCTCACAGCTAGCTAGAAGGAAATGTTGATATTAAATACACAAACGTGTCAAATCTGCTCTTGTAAAACTAAGCATCAGCATAACATCCAGAGCATAAAAGATTTAGAAAGGAGAATCATGGTTGTGGAATGAGCAGTCAATAGTATGACAACTATACAAGACTTAGTTAGAATTCAGAGATCAAAAAGGAGCTGTAGTCTTTGCAGCTTCATCAGAAATTAGGCCCAAGCTGCTTCTTTTTTTTTATGATGGTATTTAACAGTGCACTTTAGATCTTTCCTACAAAAAGCCTAATGAGCCCTGTGGAAGACAAACCACCTGCCAAGAAAATAATCCATCCTCCAAAACCCCAGTGATAATATTCCTCAATGCTCATAAAAACTGCTGAAATGTTGTCATTCAAAAGACTTTCTACAATCCTCCCTGGCAATCTGGAAGAATCTAATGAGTGAAAAGTTGAAGTACATGACAGAATCATCATCTCTAAATTTAGAGAAGAAAAAGAAAATACTGAGTAAGTCTACTGACTGTCAAAAATGACCTTCATAAGGTGTCAAACAGTACCTTCTCAAATAAGCCCAGCAAGAATGCCCGATAACTAAGAAGAGGATACTGTGCTTTAATTCACTGTTCTGAAAATGTGCAACCCATTCTTAAAATTCTTACTCCCATTTCATCTTGGAAATACATGTTAAGACCAAATAATTCCCACTGAGTAAATAAATCTGGTAATAAGAGTGTTACAAAGGAGACAGTTACCTTTTTTCTTTTCTTTTTTTATTTTGAAGAGAATAAAATCAAGTGAAATAAAACAGAATAGAGCCAATCAAAACCAAACAATGAACAACAAAATATATTATAGTAGCCATTATTGATTTCCTTTTTTCTTTTTTCAATTTTCTTCATTTCTTTCACTGGCTGTTTCTTCTTTTCTCACCTATCATTGCTCTTATTTTTTATCTTTACATTTAAAAAAATACAAGATAGACTGCCCTTGGCAGCATTTAGAAATCAACATTGATGCCCTTCATGAGGCTACTTCCTAGTAAATGAACATGAAATCATGAATAATGAACACAAAATCATGAGTAGGATACCACATTAGCCCTGAAACAATTTGTATTACAACTATTGTGCAGATGAGTATAATTGGAGTTCCAACACAGGGTACTAAGTACTGCAATGAAGCACCCATAGAGATCTAAGTAGTATTTGAAGTATCTACCAAGTTTAATCTTCAAGAACTTGGGACTGTTTTTGGAAAACATTAAGTTCACACTTGAGAAAAAAGTAGGTGTTGCTTTTTGAATGCATGACCCTTTGATTATACAATAAAGAACTTAACAGTTGAGTTTTCAAATGGCATATTCCTAAAGACTTGGTTGTCTCTTTTATGAAATTAATATTGCCAACCTAATGGAATTACTCTGAATGTGAGGATTTCAACAAACTAAAAATCAGTCCTGCCATAGTTTAACTGGGTCCCTTAAAATTCATACATTGAAAATTTTACCACCAAGTCACAGTGTTAGGTTGTTGGCCTTGTAAGAACTCCCAGTGTAGTAGTGGATTAATTCTACAATGGGTTGTGAGAGTGGATTGTCTCTTACCTGCTCTTCTGTCTTCATGTGAGCATGCAATGCTCCCCCTTTCCAGAGAAGACAATATTCAAAGTGTTACTTTGGAAGTAGAAAGATCAGACCTTTCTGTGCCAGGTCTTGTTCTTAGGACTCACAGTCATCAGCACTGTGCCACAATAAATTTTTGTTCTCAGTAAATCTCTCAGTCTTAGGCATTTTGTTAGAGTCACAGAAAAGAGACTAAGGCAATTACTCAAAGACAATATATTGCTATATATTTGATTAGTTATGAGAGTTCACAGGTGTATTATGCAACTTTTAAGATTGCCCCTAAATATTCCCACCACCTCTCTTTCACTTACTGATAGAATCTTCTTCCCTTTAAGTAGGACCTGGGCCTACTGACTTTGTTGCAAAGTAGACCATGGCAAATGCTGTGGGATGTCATTTCCAAAATCAAATATTAAAGAACGTAGCTTCTGATTGCAGTTTTCTCTTTAGCTCTTTGTTTGAATTTCTGGTACTGCCATGTCATGAGGCAGGCCTTGAGAGGCCCAGACAGCAATTGTCTAAGTTCTAACAATAACTTTGTCAATGAATTTGGAATTGGTTTGTATCTACCTATATCTACCACTCACCTATTTGAAGTTTTCAGATGAGACCATGTCCCTGGCTAACAGTCACTTCACCTGAGACCTGGAGTAGGTATATCCTGCTAAGCTCTCCCTGGATTCCTGGCAGGCATGTTAAATACCTGGGAAATTTCAGAGGCATCTGGATTAAAGCAAACGAATATGGTTGATACTAAGGGATTCATCATAGGATTAAGGGCAAAACAAAACTAGTTTTTCCCTAGTAAAGTATGAAGTGAGAAACTTCCACAAGTTCCAAGTAGCTTGGGAATACTGTAAATGCATGCTTAGAGAAATCTCAGTACTATCCAGAAATATATACTAGAACACATTCTGCACAAGTATCATCTTCTAAATCGTTCAGTCTAACATTTTAGAAAACTGTAACCAGGAAGAACAAATATGTAACTAAGACTTAAAGAAAATCCAATGAATAGAAATGACTGTCTTTAAAATATAGATCCACAGATATTGAAATTAACAGAAACATTTTAAAATAACTATGACAGATGTCTTAAAGAATCTAATGGAAAATTGTTTAAATATTGAAGAAATGGGATACATGAAGAGAGACACAGTGCTATGAAAAGAAACCAAATGAAAATCCCTATGATTAAAATGTGAAATATCTGAAATTTAAAACTCCATTAAATGAAATTTATAATAAATTGAAAGGTAGTACAGATGATTGCTGATTCTTCATCAGAAAAAAGAGACTAGAAGATAATGGAACAACACAGTTGAAAAGATATCAAAAAGCTAACAGAATCTTTTCAAATTAGAATTCCATATCAAGTGGAAGAATATGTCAAAAATAAAGGGAAACCAACAGCTACAAGAATTTGCTACCAGCAAAGCAGCAATATAACAAGTGCTGAAGGAAATACTTTAGGCTGAAACAAATGACATCAGATAGAAATCTATATCCATGCAAATGAATATAGAATATCAGAAATGGTAAATATCACAGATTAATTTTATTTTTTAAGTTATTTTAATTTTCCTTTTTTCTTGCATTAGTCAAGTGTTATTTTCTTACAGTATCTCTGACTTTTTTTGTTACATTTCAAATTAACTATTTCAAACAACTCAATTTAACAAGGTTAGTATAAAAATCAAGAATACAAGATTAGTATA